>BBSZ01007523.1:0-31862 GCA_000981365.1 Subanguina moxae | reverse complement strand
TAAAAGGTGAAATTGTTGAGTTGTGTAAAAATGACCGACAAATTCAGAATCCTCACGATTTTTTGCCTTAGAGAGATCAATATCAAAATGGGCAAAAGATGTCAAAATTTGAGGAAAAAAAATGGTCGGACCCAGCTGTGAATCGAACTTTTTGGGGTGACGTTATATCGAGAGTTGACTGTATTTTCTCTAATAGAAGGCCCCCCCCCCTAATTCGAAATCGTATTTTTGGCATTGTGTTTTTGACCAACTTTTTCTAAACAAGTCTTAGGCAAATTACCACTCAAATTGTAGCTTATTGTTTCAGCTACAATTTGCGTGCTGACTTGCCTAAGAGTCGTTTGGAAAAAATGGGTCAAAAACACAATGCCAAAAACATGATTTTGAATTAGGGGGGGGGCCTTCTATTAGAGAAAATACGGTAGAGCTTATAATAACAAAATTTATTTTCATTGTAGGAGATCACTGTAAAAAAAAAAAATCATTACTTGAATCCCGACTCAAGGCATACATATTTGTAGCCCTCTTACTAAAATAGAACCCATCTGGTGTCTCCATACAAATCTTTTTCGCACTTCTATATTATGCTTGTCCTTTCATTAGATTCATAAAGGCTGTTTATAAGAAGGCATTATTGCTGCCGTTGCAGCCTTTTAATTTTAGTGGTTAAAACAGGCCGGCGAGAATAATAAAAATTCCCACACCCAAGGAGACCCATTAAAAGTTAGATGTCGTACTACAACCAAAACTTTCTTTTTTGCTTTTCCTCTCAAGACAATAACATTAAGTATGCTCAGCAGCAGATTGTGTTTTTCAGCCGGCTCCTTTACACAGCTTTTTGTTCCCTTAACTTTGCACCAAATAATTAATGGTCCAATGGCCGGCTGGCGATGATAGCCAGGTGCAACTTTTGTCGGAAATTATGGCTGGAATCTTTAGAATTTGCCTTAAAAACTATGAAAATTTCTAATTTGTGTGTTTACTCAACCATTTTTCCACTTGATGCAATAGGCAATGTTTTGGGTTGCACTTTTCTCTAGGCTCTAAATACTGTTCTCTAGGACCAAAATACTTTTTAGGGTTGAATCAAAATTGGGAACTACTCGGTTATACACCCCCTTCCCTTAAACATTTGATTTTTCCAAAATTGTCTAAAAACCATTTTTATCGTATTTCCTCTAATAGCTCCCCCGGGGGAGTTATTTTTTGGATGCCTTCTAAGGGGGGGAGTTATTAGAGCAGGGGGAGTTAATGGAGCAGGAGGAGCTATTAGAGGAAATACGGTAAGTATAATTTATGTAATAATTTAAGTATAATTTATTATTTACGAGCGGTGTCTGTCTTAAAAAAGAGTTTACGTAGGAAGACTTAACGCGAGTTTGACACTGTGCCAATACTTTTTCCCAAAATAAAAAAAAAAAAACCCCAATTTTGCATTGTGCCAGTATTACCGTATTTACTCTAAATTCATTAGCTAGGGTGCCCGCTTATTAGAGGGTGCCCGCTTAATAGAGTAAATACGGTATATTATTCGAGTTGATAAAGGTTCGAGTCGGCTATAATTCAAGATTAAAGTAACGAGATTTTATACAGCCAGTTTTGACTGCTCATCCACGGACCAACAGCAGCCATACTGGATGGTACTGCATCAGCGGATTAAGAGAGTGTCTACTTAGTATAAATAAACCAGCCAATTGTTCAATCCTCATAGTATAAACAAAATACAGAAGTCGGGTCTACAGTTCAAAGTTTTTTCTTGAAACATAAATTATTTAGATTTGCACCAAAAAAAGGATGTAATTGACTGGTTTTTATGCCCAAATCAATCTGCAATATGCATTCAACCATATGGACATTGCTGCCTAACTGTTATTGCCTTGCCGCTCTACAGTTAACTATTTGGGTGTGGCTTGAACTGCCTGCAAAAGTTTTGACAGTTTACAGTAGGCATCCTGTATCTATTAGGTGGGCTTTCTGAGCATTTGATTGTTAGCGTTTTCAAAGTTATTTTGATAGTTTAGAGACCTAGGACAATTGGCCATGCTTTTTACAATGCTCTTTAATACTTTTGAATAAAACTGCCCATTTTTTAAGGAATTTATATTTTGTCTTAGGGGATTAAGGTTAAAAAAAACTTATAAGTGGTTTTTTCTGACCTCGGACACTACGCTTAGGCATACAACCAAGCCTTAGGCTTGGGGTAGGCCAGCACAGGCACTGAACATTTTTCATGTGGTTTGCCCAAGGTTGGTCGGTTGTTATGTACAAATTATGTGACAACATTCGGATGAACCTTGTACGAACCTTATCCAATGTTTGTGCGAACCTTGCCTAAAGAATAAGAATAAAATGGCAAAAAAAAACGAGGTGGCTTCAGAATAAAAAAGTCCTTCAAAAATGGGTATTTTTATTGACAAGTATCAAAAATTGCGGAAAAAGCATGGCCAACTGTCGTTTTAGCATATTTTAGTTGTTTTTCTTGTGCCTCTGAAGAGTACGAGCCATTGTACAGTCGGTCAGAAAATATTTACAGTTTTGGTCAGCCGATGCAGGTATGAATTATCTTGAGTAGCTGCTAGATTATGACCATCTTATTGTATTTGTATTTTAGTTTGACAAGGCTTGTGACAGTCAAGTGGACTTGGAAAACTTTTCCCCCACCATTCGATGTGATAGTTCCTGCATTACTGTGCTTGAGCCACAATTCTTTGGTGGTGGGTTGATTTATTTTTTGCCTGCAACATAAAATGGCAAAATAAGGTTGGTACATCCAAAGGTGTCGGCTAAAAGTGCCAGTGCCAAATGCCAGTAAAGCTGACTATGTAGGTTATAGTCTGACTATAGGCAGTGTAATGACTGTATTCACTTCAAGTGCTGGTGGTCACAAGTTGTAACTTACAACCTGATTTGAGGTATTCTCAACGAAAAGAATCCTTACACATTTGTAAGAGGATGTGCCACGGATATTTTCGCTGTTGCGACTGCTGTAGCCAATGAACACCAGGACAGAATTAGGGCAGGAGGCAGACCAACCTCCAGAGATGACTATGACAGTGGGTATTTGGCTGGAAGATTACCTCCTGCTGAAATCCAATTTCTCCACAAAGCTGACATGTGCTTGTCTTTGCCTATTCAGGTTACTTTCTTATATTTTTCCATCCATGTGCAGTTGGCTCTCGATATAGAGCCACCGGTCGGACGCACCATTGGGTCAGACCATTTTTTTTTGGGGGGGGGGGGATGTTCGCAATATCGGAAGTCGACTGTATTCATTTTCTGCTGGTTGCAAAAACAAATCATATATTTTTTGTCGATCGAGTAGTAACACCATTTTAGGAACTTTGGCCAGAGCTCTTTACTGGTGAGAATATAGTTGTTATAGTGAAAGAGTAAACAAAAATCGACGCTACTCGGTTATACTACCCCCTCCTCCCGCCCAAAAATCGATTTTTGGGCCGGGGGGGGGGGGGGAATAACCGAGTAGAGCCAAAATTTCATTATCGAGGCAAATTGCAGATTCTGGAGGCACACGTAACACCGAACTAGTTAAGGTGTGTGCGTGCACAACCAATGTGTGCAATTCCCACGACGCTCTCTCTTCGGCTGCTACTCAATCCTTTGGCGACGGCAATTGGAAACTAACCAGAAGTTATGGCACTCAACTTATTTTCTTGTTAATTAGGAATGTGGGGTTAAAGTGTGTGGGGGTAGCAATGCTAGTCCCAATTTTATTGTTCAAATGGTGATACATAAATGTGATTGATTTTATATAATCAAAAGTGAATTAAACCAGAAAAGAGGTAACTTGAGTATAACAATAAGTTTGAAAGCCGTGGGCTCACCATTTTCTAAAGACAAGACGGCAAGATCCGTTTTACTCACGTAAACTAAAGACGTAAACAGCGTATGAAAACTAGATTCTAATGGCTATACAAAAAAAAACCACGTCCATGAGATTGATCACCAAAGAGCCTAAAATCCAAGCATCAGTGAACGAACGCAAACAATTTTATAAAACAGCAATCACAACCACCAAAGCCTACAACCAATACATGCACATTAGTTTGTCAAGAATCACTTCAATGTCAGAGTGCAAAGTAACCGGCATTTCTTGCTTAGCACGACCAGAAGGAGAAGAACTATTGCTGCCATTCTTTTGTTTATTGGAACTCATTTGATCAGCTTCAGTTTGTTCGTCGGTGGTATAGAGGAAGCTAGGGAAGTCAGTCTTGATTAGAAAGCCAACAGAATTCAGTTGAGCTCCGAAGCCAGTAGAACGAGAAAGTAGCGCAGTGCAAGAGTAGTAGAAAGAAGTGAAATAAAATTTGCGTTAAGTTTACAAATTCATTTCGCCAAAGATTAATATTTAAAGATTTTCCTTGTATACCTATGTGAAGCTTTCAGCTCAATTCAGTCAAAGGCTAGCTTTTAATACCATTCCTTTTTTTCTCTCTGCTCTTTTTTGTGCAAGAATGAACATGCTGGAATGGACTTTGGTGATCGCTTCTGCCGTCTGTACTTCTATTCTGGTGTGTTGCCTGTGTTGCTTCTTCTGTGATTGTGAGATGGGAAGAAATGAGCGCAAACAAGTGGCCAAACAAAACCGACAAAATCAACAAGTTGGCAGGCCTAATCGTCCTATCATTCGATCAAGTTCTTCGGTACACTTGTTATTTTCCAATATTCTTGCTATAGTCTTTTTATTGTTCTAGGCGAGCCAGGGATCCCTTAACGTTGCCATATTCAACCGGGATGTTGTTCTGCAGATGCCGTCATCGTCTAGCGCAAACACTTCTGTCAAATCTGCAAGGTTCAACTCAAACTTCACTGGTAGCAGCTGTGGAAGTCAAGAAAATCATCTATGTAAGACTGTACAAGTCACTGAACTCTCTTCGTCTGACGATGAAATGAAATCTCGTGCCGTGCTGAATAAGCATCCTTGCAATTTGGAAGTCAAATCTAAGGTTGCGCAGAATAACAAGACCAATGACCGAGTTTCTCGCAAGCAACATTCTGGATCCCATCATTCAAATCAGATATGTGCCTTTCCGCATTCGCTTTATTCGACCTCACATGATTTATTTTCAGCAAGGGGAGCTTCAAAACTTTCGTTCTATGCCCAACAAACTGATGATGCAAAAGCCAATAGCTTCTCGATCTGTTCATGTCGAGAGTCGTTCGCTTCGCAACTGTCGCATAAAAGGTGAAAGTCGTCCATCCTTGGATCAGCTTAAGTATACTAACCAGAATCGCCCTCGTCACCAGCATTTCGGGCAAGACCGGGAGAGCATTGACTCCGAAAGTGGTCAACTTCTCGGCTGTATGCCGATTAATTTCTTTCCTTTGAATTGAACCTTTTTACCTTTAGATCGTATGAGTTAGCTGTAACTCCAGAAGGGTAGAACGCCGAAAGAGAAACTCTGAATCTAACTTGTAATTGTCACGTAGAATGGGTTTTGTTGATGTAATTCGAACAAATGAACAAAATTCTTCTAGCCTTCTGCTTATGTTCATTTCTGACTGAGTTTTACTCTGTATCATGTAGTTACTGATTAGGTTCACTGATCCTCTGTGTTAAGATGTTGTGCTTCTCTACTCCTGCCGTCAGCTTGCAGTTTTGTGCGTCAATCGCTTTTCTGATCAGTTTGTTTTTTGCTTCGGCTCATTCTCAACCAGAACAGTCAGTTTCGAATGCTCTGTGTTCTAATTGCTCAAGGCAAATTTAGAGATCACAGCTGGTTCGAAAAGAACTCAACTACAGTCATTGCTGGTGGTGCGACTATTGGTCTCCTTCTGTAGGTGTTTCTATCTTAATTTCGTTTATTTGACGTGTAAACTTCAGGTTTATCGCAGTCGGAATGAGCGTCTTCTACATTTACAAATATTTCAAGTGGCGCAAGGAGAAGAGAAAAGTCGAAGAGGTCAACAAATACGCGGCTCAACTTTTGCAGCAGTGGGTCCAGAAATACGAAATAGCTGTGGAGCAACTGGACAAGAAAGAAAAAGCGGAGAAGCCAGTGGCTGAAGTAGAGACGACAATTGGGCGCATAACCAAAACCAAGAAGTGCCCTTCTGTGAGCGCTCCGCTTCACATGATGACCAAGTCAGGTAAAGAGCGATTGCATTATGGGAGAGATATTCCAAGAGAGTACGCCTTTGACTTGGAAGTCATTAATCACTATGGCAGTATTTCAGAGCGCTTATCCAAAAAATTGTGGTCTCGGATGATGTGCCTGAAAAGGTTTCTCGAACCCTGGCTGAGGAAACGCAGGGCAAGAAACAGAAGAAGAGGAATTCGCAGTCTATTCAAGGAGGTTCCATTCAGCTCCCGTCTGCCGCCAGATGCAATACTGTGCCACCGCAAGCTAAGGGCAAGAACAATTCATTCAGCGCTGCTGACGGACGAAAAAGCAAAGTCGATGTAGACGCTTCGTTGAGTCTAACAATAAACAAGCCCGACTTTCAGCCAGACAAGTCACCGTCTGCTATGACCCTGCATTTGAAGGGTGGGGAATCTAAGGACAAAAACAAGTCCCAGGAATCTACAGAAACTGAAGATGTTTCTTCATTTTCTATGCCACCAATGGAGTAAGAAGGCGGGATAGAGATAATAATTGCATGATTATGGTATTCTATCCTATAAATGTGATCGTGTCTATAGGCTGTTTAAATGTAAATAAATTGAGTTATTACTTCGACACCCTGTA
The DNA here is from genome assembly GCA_000981365.1 of Subanguina moxae. Taxonomy (NCBI): domain Eukaryota; kingdom Metazoa; phylum Nematoda; class Chromadorea; order Rhabditida; family Anguinidae; genus Subanguina; species Subanguina moxae. The sequence continues at coordinate 25,155 of BBSZ01007523.1, read as the reverse complement.
AGCATTATTAGGTCACGTGTAGGGTCACACGTCTTCGTTTCTTTTCGCAAATTTTTCGGTGTTTTTTAATCGTCTCTTAGCTGTGCCGTAATCAGTAAAGACAGAAACGGGTCAGGGCCCCGACCCGCCCCGAGCCGATTTTGGGGGGTAAAACCCCGAACGGGGCCCGCCTCGAAAGCATCTTTCTGTCTCTAGTAATCAGCCTACAAAAAAACCAAGTCTATGAAAATAAGAATTGCCTATTGGTGAACATAAAGATCAAAAACAGCGCAAGAATTTGTCTTGCGGAGAGCCAAGCTAGTTCTGCAACAACTGTTTTCATGCACTTTTTGAAATGTTATTTTATCAAAATACCAAGAAACAAAGTATAGAATGACAATTAATGAGGTTTTCTTGCACCCACCTTTAGTTTGCAGACCTACAAAGAGTTTTTTGCTCTATTATTTATTTGCCTCATCATTTTTGTTTTTGATCGACTTTGTCATTAGCAAGACATATGATCATTTTTGATAGCTATAACTGTCAAATGTTTGTGGACAATCCGCTTTTTTCATATAAAAGCTTAGTTCGAGGCACGGAAATTCCCTAAAAACCGATTCTCCTAAGCCCTTTCTGTTGTAAAAATTTCGCTCACAATTCTATTATCAATAGCTTAATTTTAATTTTTAGCTTTTGTTCCTAAGTCGGGGCCTCCCCTCCGGAGGATTCCTCCGAAGGCCTGACGACCATCCTAGTTCTAAGTGCTAAAGTGCACAGGAAGTGGTTAACATTGGTTTTTGGCAGGGTATACCGCAGATATAAAATTTAACCAAGACTTTTGAAACCCAGAATACTACTGAAATTGTTTTTCTAAAAATTGCCGAACCAGAAGTTTTGACCAGCTTTTGGGGATGCCTATACACATAAAAACGGTCTACAGCTTTGCTTAGATAGATCAAAACATGCCAACCGTGCTGCAAAACATTTTCCGCATTGCCTGCATCCTCCTTTTGACCACCTTCTGGTCCACAGTTACTTTGCTGAAACTGCTGTGGGAGTGGTGGACTTACAAAGACACTTCTGGAAAAGGCTTCTTCACCATACGCAACAGGCAGAAACCTAGTGTACTGGTGGAGGGACCTTGGAAGCATGGTTATCTCCAATTGTCGGCAAGTTCTCAACCATCTAATCTAGATAGGAATCTAGTTGGTTTCAGAAAATCAGAATGCATTATGTGGAGGCAGGCAACCCAAACAATCCTCTGATGGTCATGCTGCATGGCTTCCCTGAGTTCTGGTACTCCTATAGATTCCAGCTCAGATATTTCCAGAAAGATTATCAGTGGGTTTTGGGTGTCCTAAAGTCGGCCTATTAATTGTTCAACTGTTTTAGTGTGGTAGCCCTGGATCTGAGGGGCTATGGAGAAACAGACAAGCCAACAGGGGTGGATAATTATGAAGCTGAGACGTTGGCAGGTAGTTCTCATTGGAATCAGCGAACTTTTTTCACTTATTTATGCTCTTAGGTGATGTCGTTGAAGCTATAGAAAAATTGGGTGAGTATACCTTTTGACAATATTTTTAAAAATTTATGATTTTTGGTTCTAATTCTCCAGTCTATTATGTCGGCTTTTAAGTTACCTTTTTGCAAACCTACCGAAAAAATAATCTTTTTGTCGTGAAAGTATTGTAAAGAAGGCGTTAGTGGCTCCATTTTATGCATACGATCGAGTCTTGACACTTGTGTACATCTCGATATAGTGTATATCGTAACTGCATCCACTACTATAGACGCATCTCGGCACCGTGTACACTTTAGGAAAATTTGTTCGTTTTGCTGTAATATTCTGTTATTATTGTATCATATACCCTTCTCGCATAAAGAAACTGTAGGTCCCCAGGGTATGCACTGTATCGAGACTCGACTGGATGCGTAAAAGACTGATGCCAGCAAATGATTTGCGCACAGATATGATCCTTCTACAAATTTAGGTGGCAAAGCGATCCTGATAGGGCACGATTGGGGAGCTGCTTTGGCCTGGATTGTAGCCATGAATAGACCTGATGTGATTGCTGATCGTCTGATCATTCTTAATTTGCCTCATCCCAAAGCATTTATGAAGGTGGTACGCACCAAGTCCACCCAGCTTCTCAAGTCCTGGTCAGTGTTGGGATGGCAAAAATCCCTTGACATCCCATGCTAATCAACTATTTAGGTATATGTTCTTGTTCCAGTGTCCTGTGCTAGCCGAGTTACGCGTTAAAGCCAACGATTTTGCATTTTTGGAACAATGGTTCCGAAGTAGCAAAGGGGGTTTAATTCATCCTGAAAATTTCACAGACGAGGACATGGAAGCCTGGAAATATACCTTCGGAAAACATAGTTGAAAATTTGTTTGCTTGATGACTTTATACCGTTTTGTTATTACAGATGCAATTACCCCTCCTCTCAATTACTACCGAGCTGGCATGATGGCGGCTGGCAAAAGGCACTTCTCTGGAGAACCTGTTCGGGCAAGTCTCATGAATATGCAACAAAATGATTATGGGCTGAACTTTGGTATCCCGTAGTTCTAGAGTCTTATTGCCTTGAGGAACCAAGGCACTGTTGAGCCAGGATCTGCTCGCTTTGAAACACCTTCTAAGGCTATTATTATTGCCCAGTTCCAGTAAAAATCAAAAAATGGGTATCTGAGTACCCACCACATTCAGTTTGCCTTGGTCCTCCAAGGCAAAAATTCTTCTTAATTCTTCACTGGTTTCGGCCAAAAAAGCATAAGAAGATAAAATAAAATGAGAATTTATAAAAAGTCCATTTTCTTCAGCCGAAAACACTCATAATCTGGGGAAAGAAAGACCTGGCATTGGAAGTTGAAGGAGCCATGTTGTCCGTGCCTTTGTGCAGAGATGCTAGACTGGAAGTCATTGAAGATGCCTCACATTGGGTGCAACAGGATGTGCCTAATAAAGTGAATGCTCTGATTGAACAGTTTATCCAATAAGCATGCTGATTTCTATGCTTTTTAGATTTTCGATAAAATACTGTTTCATGTCTAGCACACATGCTTTAAGTGACACAAGATTTTTTTTTATGTAAAAGTTGAAACGGTGCAAAATCTTGCGTAAAAATGCTTTTAAACATGTTAAACATGTCTGTACATAGTTAACGTGGATGTCCACTAGGATTGGCCTCCCGCACATCCCTCCTTTCCATGGCCAAAAGGTGCCCAAAATTCTTCCCGTCATCCCTCCTGCCTATAATTTTTGCTCAAATCTCATAAAGGGATTTTAAAATAGGGATAAATAAATAGGCAGAGAGACCAACCCTAATGTCCACTTGGTTGGAGTGGATGATCACTTAATTACCGTATTTACTCTATTAAGCGGGCACGTCACTTACCTGGTTTGGCTACACTCTAATCAGTCAATGAAACCGGTTTTATGAAGCTAAAAGCAGAAGAAAAATTACTCGGCGAATGTTTACTTGACTCTCTTTGGGGGACGGGGGGTATAAACTTTTTTGGGTGGGGGTTTAATTCAGTAAAGTCGCGCGCCCACTAAACCTCCTTTAATACTACTTTTCCAAATGTTTGTTCATCAACCGATTCATTAAACAAAATCTTAACTTTTCTTGTTACCAAGACGACATCTTAGCAAGGTATTTATATTAAATTTTAGTCTGCACCCAACAAGCAAGACAACAACACTTTCACATATAACGTAGGTTCTGTATCTTTCTACACAACAAATGTCTAATGTGACTGAATACGTTCCTTGGATCGATCTTTCTTCACAATTTCGTCCGCTTTCTTATTTCCTGCAACTGGCCATTTCTTTGGATCCACCACTCTTCTGCAAAAAGGAAAATGCACTATTTTTAAATGTGAAGGCAAATCTTTATTTTTTTTCATGGAAAAGTCAGAACTTTTATATATGGAATTACCTGCAAAGAGGACAGGTAGTGTGTCGTTTTAACCAAGGCACGATACACTCCTGGTGATAGATATGCTCACAATCCAGTATGGCGACTTTCTCCTTGACTTTGAAATTCTCCATGCATGTGACACATTGGGCCGCGACTTCTACTTGCTTTTCACTAACTTCAAGCATCGGCAGATGAGCAAGATGCTCTGAACTAATTCCTGCCGGCTCATCTTCTCCAACGTGACCCAGTAAATTATTAATAGCGTGGTGGACAATTTGATGAATTTCTGCCTCTGTAAAATGAACAACGCCCCTTGACCTAAAACTGATCTGATAATTGAATTTGTATTCTTTTACACTGCTAAAAGCAGTTAAATGACAAAATTTAAGACCATAAAAACTCGCTTACCGGAATGCGTAACCGTTACCATCAAAACGAATAATCACTTGAGAAACACTGCCCTGAGCGGATTCGGCTTGTCTGTTTGTCGGCTCCGGTAAGATGAAACGCCGACTGCTACGAGTATCATAATTTCTTAATGTTGATGGCAAGGATTGTGGCGAAGATATAGCCAAACGACGAACCTTAATTATTATAGTCAGTCTTTCGTACATTTATTTTAATAAATCACCCGCAGGGAATTGGCGTATGGATGGGAGTTAAAGCTTGCACGCAAACCATCATCTGGTAAAGAATTCGCACCTGGTGGTGTCGAGGTGGAACGAATCCCACTGACGCGCTGCCGTGGACGGATATTGCTGAATTGACGGACCGGTGAACGATCAGTAGTCACAAAATTACTCTAAAAAGGTATTAGCAAAAAAATCTATCAGGAATAAATGGGAAATTGTTAACTCACTCGAGTGGGCATGTCGAGCTCACGAGAATCAAAGAAAGGATCAAAGCTTTCATCATTTTGCACGGTAGCCCCATCTGATGACGTATACTCTTTTGGCGCTATAGCGAGTTTCTCGATCTCTTGACGGCAGTTCAAGCACCGCGTTATCTAAATTTACTAGGTACAGTCAAACCTTGCTATAATACAGTCAAACCCCGATTTAAAGGCTCCCTGGGACCAGCCCTAGGGGCCCTAAACCGAGGGGACCGTTTAATCGGGGGTCTGGTTAATGATATTGGGCGGTCCAACCTAATTGAGCCCAGACAGGGGCCGTTAAATCGAGGTTTGACTGCATACCCTTTCGGGATCGGGTGTAGGAGTATATTATAGCGAGGGTATACTATACTGGGGGCATACTATAGCGAGTATACACAGGATTGATATCCAACCAAATTGATTTCAAGGGTATATTATAGTTCAAGGGTATATTACAAATCCAGCTTAGGCAAGAAGGAAGGTTCTCATGAACTTCAAAAAAAATTTCTTGTCGTGATGTACAGTTCAGTTTACTCATTTGATATTTTGATTTGTTTGGGCTTGTTTACCATCGTCTTTTGTTGCCAATAAATATGTTAGCTCAACTAATTTCAAATAACTATCTTCAGTGTTCAAAGCTAATCAGGAAGGTCGTGAGCCATTCGGAAGAATGGGTCAAAAAAAAATTCAATTAATCAATTCATCCTCAAAGAAGCTAAACAAGAAGATGGCAATTTGTTCGGCTTTTCTGTATTCACTTGCACATTCTCAGCTTAAAAGTATGTGTGATCTAATCCTGCATCTTGAATATGAAAAAGTCCTTTTAATGCTACATATGGTAAAAATTTTACCACTTGACAACCCTGGTCATACATTGAATACTGTTCATTTAAAGTTTAGAAAAGAAAAAAACCTCATCGTATATCGAAACCTCAGCATTCTGTTGACAATGCATGCAGAAATATTCCATCTTCTTTCAACTTAAATGCCGAGTATTTGTTCTAAATAAATAATACAGCCATTATGCTAGACAGCAGCTCCAACAAAATAGCTATCACAAAGAGATTAGATTGACAGAGGAAGAGCGAAAGAGAGAATGCACTGATAAAAAATTAGGTTTTCAATGAGCTTATCGCATGCAAAAACAAGATGCCGAAAATTCGATACAATCAACCCTCTATAACTCGGCACTTCGAGATCGGATTCTGGAGGTGCCGAATTATCCAGAGTTAACTCTATGTAAAAAGTAAACTCCTGGCCCTTTTTCTTGGATAAAATAAATGGCCTGTTTGAGATAAAGCCAGTTTGAGATGGCCAGATTGAGATGGTTTTTTGTTTTATACACCAAGTGGGTATCTGCATCCACCAAGTGGGCGTCTAATTAGTTTACCACATTCATGGTTAATATTGGTGTGAAATACCCTGTCAACCTAAACATAGGTAAAACAGAGTCTCGGCTAACTTACGCTGGCCTACCATGAGCCTAAGGCTTAGTTGTATTCCTAAAAAAGTGTGTGTATGGCCTCTACCGGTGTCGGGAACGAAATCGAAAAATAGCCTAGAGCAAGGTAATTCATCGCTTTTAAACCTTTTTTAGAGTACCCTAATTAGTACAAAAAAGGGTTTTAAAGCCTATAAGAAAAAAAATTAAACCAAGTGGATACCCACTTGGTTTGGTTAAGGCATAAGCATCCTGGACATACACCAAGGAAAATCTACCAATTAGGGAATTCTACCATGTTTTGGTTACTGGAGCTGGGCAAAAAGAGTTTGTAAATGCATTTATGGTCAAGAGTCCTGCTCGGATTCATCTCGCAAATAAGTCTGTGTGCGCATCTCTAACCCTTCAAGCCTACTTAACCTATTTGGTTTGGTTGGTGCATGGATAAACACCTAAACTTATGGACTTTCCTTTCAAGACACTGACCGAATCTTCCGCCAACATTAAAAAAGAAAATTTAAAAAACTATCTCAAACTGGCCTCTCCCCCAAGATAATCCGTATTTCGAAATACGGATTTCAAAAAGCTAAGGAATGCATTTCTAGAAATACGGATTTCGGAAATACGAATTTGGTCCAGATCTGTATTTCAACTCCTCAGCTGAGGAATTCTAAAATTTTCCAAATCCGTATTTCGTTTGAGCAGAAGAACAGAGTCCAGATTTCAGTAGAAATTTAAACAATAGCAAGTAATCATCGCAGTATTGGCAACGTAAAGTTCTTTTATATTGATCCCCTTTTGAAACTGCGCCCCACAGAATGGCATTGGCTTTTTGTTCGAGTTTGAAGAGAAATTTCAAGAATTATCAGTCGTGTAATGGCGCTAGCTTATTTTTTGCTTGAAGACTTCAGCGTTTTTGACATTTGATGAGATTTTATTTCTCATCTGTTTTTTTTTGCAGCCGTGAAACATCTATGGAAGCAAGTGCGTTAGGGCAAGAAGCTACTTCAGCTCACAATTTGCACTCTAGGATGTCTTCATCGATGCTAAAAAAGGTAAAATTCAGTGTAAAGACATTGAGTTGGTAAGAATTTGTTACCTCACTATGTTTGCCTGAATGTGTCATCACTGTCATTTTTATTCAAGTTCTACCAATTTCTATTTATAGTTGGTCGAAATGCGCTTGGGTGATGAATGCTGTAGTCTGAATTGCAAGCAAGAAAAAGAGAACATGAGGACTGCCATAATGAAACTTGCTGATGCTTTTAACGACATCTTTGACACGTACGTGGCTCAGGTAAATCTTTTTTCATTTTCTCCCAACTCTATTTTTTCATTAATTGTTTTTCAGGATAGGATGCTTGCTGAAATTGTTAAAATCGCCAATGGTACTTTCATACAGCATTTTTTACTAGTTTTGTTCTAATGTTCTCTCTCTCTTATAGACATGTGCACTGCTTTCAACTTGCCTCAGAGATTTACTATACCCAACGAGTGTCAAAAGAATCGTCTTTATGAAATGGCTCGAATGGTGTGTATTTTTAAGCAGTTTTATTATTTCAGAGCTCAATTTTACAGGTCCGTCTCTATTTTGTGAAGAACCCTCAGCATTGTCCGATGAAAAAGGGTTCTCAAACAAAGGCTGCTATACTTGATAGCATTTCCGCAAATGAATTCACGTCTCCTCTGAAAGCTTTAATTACTGGGAGTGTCCGTCCGAATAATTCGAGCAGTTCAGCCATGCGAAATAGGAGCGCCATTAATAGGCCAGCTATCTTGGGTAAGAGGAGTATGCGTAAGTATTTAAACTCAGTTTTTTAGCTAGGAGAGATTATAAGCTCTTGTTCAGCTTCCCATTCATTGAATCAGCAACAGCCCTTGAAACGTACTTGTTCCAGTGTGGATCACAACTATAGTCAGTCTCAAGCTCAGTCATCAGTTTCTCGCCCAGATAGCATGTATTCAGCTGATTTAATAGATCAAAATAATGTAAAAACCTGGAATCCACCAGTGGAGCTGCATTTAAAAAGTAATGGTATGACCAACAATGGCATACTGGTGGCTCCTCATTCTGCAAATGTTCAAGTGTCTCCAAGTGTAAACGGTGTAAACATTTCTGTTCAAAGGGTCAACATATTGGACCCTAATACTCCCACAGTTTCTAAAGGTTTGAAACTTGAATGTTTATATCTGGATTTAAAAAATGGAATCAACGTGTAATTTCGAATTTTTGCAAAATATTCAGAGATGAAACAATGTCAGTCTACAGCACCCCCTACATCTTCCTTCTCTCAACACCCTCTAGCCCAGCTGCAGAGGATGTATGCAATGCCTGTTCATATTCGTCCTCAAGCCTATGTGCTGCCCACCATCTCTTCCAGTACCTCCACAACAGATTGTTCAACTATTGAACAACAGTTAAATGCACCTCTTCGGGTACCTAGCACTGCAGAAGCAGCTCCACCACTTATAGCCAGTGTTCAGTTAATAGCGAGGGTGGAGGAGGGACCTCCGGGAGGGTGCAATCTTTACGTTTTAAGTGGATATCAGTTAGTTTTTGGTTTTGAACAATTGAAAAGATACAATTGGGTGCTTTTTAGAAGAAAATACCTAGCCAACACACCCATTTCATTCGGCCCCGACATTTTCACCAATATACACTCATTGACACTGCCTCGACTACGATCTAGCCAAGTCAACAAAGAAGTTCCAGAAGTGTCTTTGTTGAACGCAAAAATGCAGTATGACAATGGAGGAATATGTGTAGTAAAGCTGATTGTAAAATACGAGTACACAGGGGCGGAACAGGTACACTATGATTATAATATCAGGCCGCAGAAGAGTAAAGGATGGTCAAAGATTTTCGTAGCCTTTTTGATCAAAATTTTTTTGCAGGCCAAATTTCGACAAGGGGTTCTTTGCGCTCGACTTTTCTCAAAGGCGCAACTTTCTAGTGTTTCTTGCCAAAATATAAGTCTGCTGTTTGAAATGTTGCAGGCTGTGACGATTCCCCAGTTCGTGAGCTTTTCGTGTCATCCAGGCCTATAGTCGATAATTTCACGGGCTGAGGTTTAGCGAGTAGGCAGGCTACTCATATTTTTGGGGGAAGGGGAGTATAACCGAGTAGGTCACAGGATTGGGGGATATAACCGAGTAGCGCCAAAATATTCTTATTATTTGTTTTAGAGACTATTCCTCCATTATTATCTCACAGAAGCTCAAGCCCAAGGTGTTGGGCAATGGGATAATGGAAGAGACTTCAAATGCAGAGAAACAGGCACAATGACTGTGACACTGCAGTTTGAAGGTAATACTCAGGATTATTCTAATGCTTGAATTTTTTGGGCTTGCAGACATAACTGACAGTGAAGTGCTGATGCTTAGTTTCCGATTGGGCAGCATTGAAAAAGGAATTAGTCCTTATTCTACTCCGGTCGCACTGAAACTGGGTGAAGCAAGTAGTGGGACAGAGACAATTGTGGACTATGAACATTTCAGACAAAAAGAAAAGAAGGCACAAATAGGAGAAAAGGGTGTACAAGAAAATTGCTCGAATGGTGGAGACAATATGGGAGTGGAAGTAATTGACTTGGAAGATTGAATTGACTCCAAGATAAATACTGGTTCCCTTTGTTGGTAATTTAAAAATGTAAAGCTGTTGTAAGTATTAGTAAAAGCCGTCCTTAGAGGAACTACAGCTGTCGCCGACAATGGAAATTCTCCGAATTTAAATGTGCACGAGACACTTCTCCAGTGCTGGCAATTTGAATAATTGATTCAAATTAAAAAGCAATTTCGCGCTTTTTTAATGATTCAAATTACATGCAATTCAAATTACAAACCATTTTTTGGTTGTAATTTGAATCACTACTAATTTGGATTATCGTCGTTTTAGTGATTAAAATTTATTTGTCTAATTTGAATCACGGTAATTTGAATCACAGGCTTTAGTGATTTAAATTTATTTGCCTAATTTGAATCATCGATAATTTGAATCTCTTGGTGATTCAACTTTATGTCTGTGATTTGAATCATTTCTAGTTCTCATTTTTCTTTGGTTTACGTTTGGTTTATCTGGCTCCGGATAGGGGCCCCTGCTCGCAGCCTCTTGGGTCTGGAAGTCGTGCTTGGATCCCTTTGTGATGCCCCTCGCTAGGCCACCGGTCCGATCTCTAACAGACTGTGTGTTGTGGATGTTCTCAATACCAATACTTCGGCTGAAGGATTCAATACTTAGAGTGGGTTATCCCCCTGTATCGGCCGATGGAGCCTAAGCCATAAAGCATGAACACAATTTTTTGCCACCCCCTTCCTCGACCCTGAACCCTGGGGTCTAATCACTGATTACTCTTCCTATGATTCCAATTCCAATTTATTTCATTCGATGCACTCCAAGGCAGCATTCAGGCGTTCTCCATTGTTGGGAATGATTTAATAGGATCTACTGCCTAAAAAACTGGTATGCATGCTATTTTTATCCAGCAGCAATTTATCTAGAGTCTCCAGATAATTTGGATACCTTCCATGTTTGATGTCTTGCATAAAGTTAGATGCAATTATTTTGTGACCCGCGTACGCCTCTGATCTTACTTTTTGATTTTGAATAGAGTCATTTAGTTTAGGCTTGGCTAACTTTCAGGAATCCAATTTGATCCTTTCTGCGGTTCCGATTTTACTAGAACAGACGAGAATGCACTAGCATTTTATGAAACTCCAAAAAAATGGAAGCGCGACAGTGTCATTGTCACAAACTCTAACCACCCATGATTCGTTTGTCAGATAATTTTTATGTCTTTAAAGTTAATATATTCTCATCACTTGTTTGTATAGAGTCATGGCTAATAAACCGTTGTGCAAACTTGTTGATTTCTTTAGCCATTTTCTTGTCCATGCAAGCAAGTTTCAACTGTAAAAATGTCAATAAAGAATTTTCGGTGGTAAACTTCTTGTCATAAAATATCGTTTTATAAGAACACGCCATGAATGGTGTTCCTCATACAGCGCACGTGGTTACTAAATATAAATTCATCGTGTTCACTTGTCTACGTCAGCAATTTAAATTTTTATGATAAGCGTCTTTATCTTGTTTATTTCAGATACCTCTAAGTTTACGGAAAGAACATTCAATGATGCTGTTTCCATGCCTGGTAGACAACAATGAAGATGAGCCATTCGAAGAGGAGGACACATCCAGCGATGAAGAGTCGATAAAGCCCGTGATAGCCAAACCAGGTTTGTCATTTTCGAGCGAAATGAAATGGAAATTTGAAAACTCTATAGATACCGTTCGCGAAAAAAAGACGAAGAAGGTCAAGAAACCAACTGAAAAGGAGCAGTTTTTTGATTCCAATTCTCAGAAGATCGTCTCAGATTCCTCAGAGTTGGCAGTCAGCTGTGGGAGTGGAGATTCTTTCAGTGATTTAAATTTGAGTCGACCACTGCTCAAGGTCTGGGAAACATGTGAAGAAAAATCATTTATGATTTATTTTTGATGTTAACTGTGTCGTTGATTTAGGCAATTTTCGAAGCGGGTTTTGTTCGTCCAACTCAAATCCAGAAGGCGTGCATTCCAGTGGCCTTGGCGGGAAGTGATATTTGTGCGTGCTCAGCAACAGGAACTGGCAAAACGGCTGCTTTCATGCTACCAATTTTCGAGAGGTTGCTTTTTCGACAGAAAGGTAGAAGATCAGTTACCAGAGTGCTCGTTCTTGTTCCAACTCGTGAACTGGCCATGCAGGTGTTTCAAGTCAGCAGAAAGTTGTCGCAGTTCAGTCAAGTGGATATATGTTTGTGTGCGGGTTGGTTTTGATTTTTTTTAAATATTAACGTGGTTTGGTCTAAGCCATATCTATGCCATAAACTAATCTAAAGTGGGTTAAATTTCTCTTACAAGTGCTCTGCTGTTAATTTGCTTTTTGATTTTACTGGTGAAGGAAATGTTTTTTTTCGACGTATTGTTTTCACACACCTTCATTTTCGCAATCGCACTACTCGTCTATTACTCTTTAAGCCATGTCTTTTGTTTAGTGGTAGGGAGAGAACGCTAGTACATTGGAATTATTTCGTCGCCAGTTTTATTCTTCGGCCTTTATTATACGTTTGTTTTAAGGGGACTATTGTGTCTCACATGCCATTAGAACTGGTTCCCTAGTTGGTGATCTGTGGTGCTCTCTTTTTGCATTCTTAATTTTCTTTTTGGAACGGTGTGTCATAATATGGATAATTTTGAGCTTTCACATTGTGTCGTAGCATTTGAGTGGAAGTGTGTTATGTTTGCTCTCCATTCTTTCGGGGTTCGGATTTTTTGGACTCCGAGCATTTTATGTTAAGCGTCGTCGGCTGTGATGTAAATTTTCCATATGTCCGAGCCTTTGTGTGATCCACTTGCCTGAATAAGGCTAAACCCGGTGGTTTCATCGTTGGTGCAAGATGCACTGCTTTGGCAGTGTCTGAGCCCTACCATTTTTTTTATTCATATCTAATTTTGAAAGTTTATTTTTGCGCTTAACGTCTTCTCATACATTCAATCCTCAAATTAAGGACAACCCTAAAGTTGAGCCACACGCTGAATTGGCCTTTTTTAACCCCCTTTTAATGTCTTTCGGTATTTCTGATACTGATATCCCTAAGATAAAAGAATTACAATGATTCTAAAGCTTTAAGGCATTTTTGGGACATTTTTGCCTTAGGGACATCGGTATGAGAAGTACAGGAAGACAGTAAAAAAGGGTTAGAAAAAGAGGTCGATTCAACGGGTTGTCTAACTTTGGGGTTGTCCTTAAATTGAGGGTCGGATGTAGTCGTTTTCAAGATGTTGATTTCTTAAAACATTTAAGCAATTGTTAAATTAGGCAACAAAGTTCTCAGTCTAGCATTTGTTTGTTTGGCAAAAACAGTAATATATCCCAACGTTATAAACATGATGATAGCGCTGGTGTAGAAGGCATAAGTGTAATGCCAATGGTCAACTAAATGGGAGGTGTAGATAGGCACAAGAAAATGGGAAGTCCACTGCACCATTGAAGCCAGTCCGGTAGCTTTACCAAGGTCAGTGGTCTCTACTGCGCTAAAAAATGTCGAATATTTACTTTCTATTATTATTTATCTCGGAGTCCAAACCTACCAAGTTATTTGAGTGCTAGATTCAGCATATGCAATAGCATAGGCACCAGTCTGCACTGCAGTCACCACCAAAAATTGCATAAGGGAAGTTGTAAAAGTAACTGCTCCATAGCTCAAGACTAAGGTCAATACGGAGAGTTGAAGCAACGTTTTAGGACTATAGTGTCTCTGGAGAAAAGGAAGCACCAGAAACTGCACCACGAGAAGGGAACAGCCCATCACAATGAGCACTTCAGCGCTGTCACTGGTGCCCTGCATATAAGCTCGCAACAGAAAGTTGCGAGCAATTATCTCATAGCAAACATAGGCGATTATGAGAAGTGCTCGCAGAATAAGACCTTCTCTCAGGGCTGCATTTCTGGTGATCATGGGCCAGTAGTCTTGAGGACGAAGGCGGGCAGATGCCAGTCTGGGGATGGAGTGGGTGGTGGGTAAGAAAAATAGAAGCACAGGAATGAGCAGGGCAGCAAGCACTACTCCATTGACAGCTTGAGATATGCGAAGGGTGGTGTAAACAGCCACTTTAGAAGCAACTATGGGTGCAACAAACATTGACAGAGCTTGGGGGATTGTTAGGAGCATAAGGGCACCAGTCCTCTCTCGCTCTGTGGTCACTGTGGCCAGGTACATTTCGGCAGTAGAGTCTAGTTGGTAGCCTACTCGCAAGATCTTAATTTTTCAATTGATTTTATTATGACAATTTGCTCAAATTTGCCCATTGAATTCTGCCCATCTTTTCATAATTGGACATGCGATGAAGCATGGCTAGAACTAGTCTGGTTAAACTCACTTGCAAAAAGAAGAAAGAGTACCAAGATTGACCAAAACTTAGTCCTACATAATACAAGGCGGTAAATATGGCTGAGAACAGGAACATTGTTTTAGGGCCAGTTGAGTCAGTCATCTGAAACTGGAAGTGGTTAGCTGCTCATGCGCGCCATATTTGGTCAACCTGTCCAATAGCGAGTGAACCAAAAGCATTGCACAAACTTCCAAAAGCTTGAATATAAGCCAAATCTACAATGGTCATAACTTCTATCGTGTCCCATTGCAGAAATGACAATAAGGTGGTGGTCCAGTTAGTACCGAAATGCCACAGAAAATATATTAGGCACAAAACACTCATCACCTTCTGCTTCCTGTCCATTGATACCATTTTTGGGGCGGAGTTCGCCTGAAATATGGCTTTACCCTAAAGGCTTTTGGACTGGGGACATCCACTTGACAGTTAATTTGGCAAACAAGAACAAATAAAAATGAAATTGGTGATTTCGGGATTGCGGATAGCCAATTAAACCAGATTGTTTTGCAGTGGGAAGAAGTGGGTAGTATTGTGAAGGTGCATAATTAAACTACTTATTGGTTGATGGAAGCTTTATCCACACTGCTCACTCACCAATCAATTCTCTTTTTTTTTCTACAATGGGAGAAACATCTACTTGCTTTTGTGCTCCCTGGAGGAGAGCTGCATGGATCCGCAGTTAAGTAATGGGCGATATGTAGGTCGTGTTGTAGGCTGGTTAGATTGTGTTTCTTCGTCGCAGAGTACCCTAATCTCTCCCTCTCTTTGTTTTTGTTTGATGGTGTTTAAAAAGAGAGATGGCTGAATGAGTAATAGCGTGGAAAGAAATAGATGTTGCTAAATTCTTGTATGGAGTTGTTTTAAAGGGTATCAAGTGACAAATCTTGGGATCTTTTTAATCATAAAAGTGTTTTAGAATTAGGGTGTTGAGTACCCTAACCGATGCCCAAAACCTAAAAAAACCTGGGGTTTGATTGCAATTGCTCGAAAACTGGTACCCGAACCAACAATCCTATTTAGAATGCAATTTGTTGAATGGAGGAATCTAACTTGCTGACTTGCATGTATTCTAAGGTCTTATAGGGCTAGTCGATTGATAAAAAAAGTATGAACGGGCGAAGAAGAAAGCGCGAGCAATATATTACAAATTGGTAGAGAACAAATATTTGTGAACCTAATCTATTCGGGCTTTCGAGTAGGTTGGATTGATTGTTGATGTATGTGTTTTTAGAGCATTGCCTTCTTGTTGATTTAGACAGACATATTCTCGCATACTGTTGCTCTTGCCTCTCTTCTTTCATCTTGTTTCTTTCCATAGTGATCATCTATACTTATAAAGAGATGGGGAATAAAACCAGTTTTTTGGATGAATAACTTTCTGGGAATTTGGCTTTTTATGTGTAAAGTCTCTCTCTAGAAACACATTTTGAAGTATAAGACTTTAGACAGATGTGGGGTGAATTCTAATCTAAACGGGACTTTAATTGTATATTTTCTGTACAGTCGAACCTCGATTTAACGGCCTCCTAAGGCTGGTCCTGGGGGTGTTAAATCGAAGTTTGACTGTATTAAAAAGTTGTGTTAGCGAAACAAAAACATTTATTTAAAGAAGAAAGAACACCAAGTTGGGATGGTTGTGTGACTAGTCTTATAATTGTGGTGCGGCTTCTTAGGTGGAATTATTTACTTCTATTACTCGCTTCTAGTAGGCAGATTGTTCATAGAATACTGGCCCACAAAGTTGCCGTATTTGTGTACCAGGGGAATACTGAGTGCACTGATTGCAGCACTGACATAGCACAATAGGGTCGCCTCCTCGTGGTCGGTGTAGTAGCCGGACACTAAAGGGATGATTGTTGTGGCTGTTAGTTGAGCTATTCTGTTCAAGGCTGCTGCCTTGCCCATATGACTGCGTGGAACTGAAGACATTATTTGGGCTGATAGTTGCCCCAATGCAATACACACACCGATTATATAAAATGTTTACACAAGAATATTGTGCTGAAATCTTTTTTTAGTGTACTTACCTGAAAAGGCATCCCAATGAGCACTAAATAGTACTCTGTGACTTGTGACAAGTAAAGATATGAGCCGGTGGTGATCATCAAAGCTAATTGAATGAGTTTCTGAGGACGTAGGCGTTGTTGAAGATAGGGCAACATGAAAATGTTGGCCATGAAAGCAGCTCCTCCGAGTAAGAGAGCCTGAATTTTAGGGTTATAATTGAATGTGTGCGCTTCTCACAATTTTAGCCATTTCATTGGGTCTCGTCAGCATAGTTCCAGTCAGATGAGTGCGCATTACTTGATCATAAGCAGCGTATGGGCCAGTGACTAGCTGAATGATGCATTTCGAATTTTTAAACACAATTTAGTCGCATTTACCATTACGAAGACCAGGCTCCACACCATTTTGGAATCCTTCAAAATGTTGGTAAACGACTTTACATTCGGCAATTCTATTTTCTTGCCTGGAGTTAAAAGTTATTAGCTTTGATTTTGATGGCAATTAAACTCGCTCTTCTTGCTATTTTCATCAGGCAGAAGAATAACGAGGATGGGTAACACGGTCAAGACGTGTAAAAAACCACAAAGAGATTGCACAAACTCCAATCCTGGATTAAACAAGTACAGTATTTGCACAGCCAAATAGGGACCTGTAGCAAAAGCAATACTGGTGGGGATTATTGTTCGCATTAGCATTTTAGTTCTCTCTTTGTTGTCGGCATTCTCCCCTACCTAAAAAACCAAAGCCTTAATAAGTTTTTAAAATACAAGTGAGACCAGTTGTCCAATGAGTGCATCCACTATGGTAGGCATGTGGTTGAAAAAAAGCAGCAGTTGGAACGCACCGAACAGATAGTAGTTGGTCAGCCAACAAGTGGTGGCTTGATAGATGCCCACAAAGCAAGTACAAACAATTGCTGCAGTGCGTCCACCAATTGAGTCAATCATGTGGGCTATGAAGAAACTGCCTACTAGAATAGAAATATTGCCAATGGAATTCAGCAAGAGGGTGTCGAATAAGTTTGGCCTGGGAAGAAGTTGCCACTGGGTAAATGGAAGAAGAATTCTGCACCATTGCTCAAAGGTGTTCCACAATCCACATATTACTAGTAGGGTCCATTTGCTACGTTCTCTCTGCGGTTTGTTTAGTGTACAGTCCATTTGGTTGTGGTTGGAATATATAAAAAAGGACAAAGTCTGGGAGCCTACTGCAAATATTATTTTTAAAGAGTTTTTTTTTTTTTAATAATATTAAGGAAAAACTGGGAATAATTCAAAGGAGGGATGCGATTGAATATAAATGAAGTGCTTGGCAAGCCTGTCTGCGTGTGATTAAGGGTGTGGAAGTTCTTATAACGTCTGCTTTCTAAAAAAGTTCCAAATATATTGTTTGCTAAGACGCAAATAGCACTACAGTTTTGAGTGAGGCATGTCGAAAATTTGAGCAAATTTTATGACAAAAGAATAAACGGAGAAGATGAAATCTATTTGCTTGACTTTTTCCGTGGGAAGTAAATGGATATAAACCAGGGTGAAAGGTTTGAGAAGATGACCTTCTAAAAAATTAGTTTGAGTGATTGACCTTCAAATTATGACTTCTCTCCTTTTTAGGAGGACTGGACTTGAAGGCTCAGGAGGCTGCTCTTCGACTGTCTCCAGATGTGGTTATTGCAACGCCCGGCCGTCTGATTGATCACTTACATAACTCTCCGAATTTCTCTCTGGCGGATATAGAAGTGCTAGTGTTGGATGAAGCTGATCGCATGTTGGACGAAGCGTTCGCTGATCAAATGAAGGAATTGATTCGATTGTGCTCTGTAAAACGCCAGACTATGCTTTTTTCTGCCACTATGACGGACGAGGTATGATTTTAATTATTAAATATAACAAAAAAATTGTAAACTCGATAAAATAAGTGCTAATTGCGGTACTGAACAATATTTATTTCGAGCACAAACAATGGGTGGCGATGAAGAGGGATTTTTTGGGTGCGATTATTTAGATGCTTTGTTGACACAGCTTTTGTTTAAATTTTTGTTAAAAATATGCGAGAAATTCTCACTGAGAATACTTGAAATAATAAAAAGAAACAGAAAACAGTAAAAACAGCATTACGATGTTCTACCTCCTTTTTTGCAGATTGAAGATCTTGCAAAAATGTCACTCAAAAAGCCAGTCAAACTGTTTATCAACGAAAACACCGATACAGCCATGAATTTGCATCAGGAATATGTTCGAATACGTGATGGGAAGGAAGAAGATAGAGAAGCCATTGTTGCAGGTTTTTTTTATTTAAAGCTTTATTCCAAAGCTTTCTGGAAAATTATATTTTATCAAAAAAGGTTGGACTCTACTGAACGATACCCCCTCCCAAAAGTTTATAAATCCCCCCCCCCAAAAAAGTAATATATCACTTCCTCTAAAAAAGTTATAAAGTGGCCCATTTATTGTTTCTTCGTATCCCCTATTTATTTTTTTTAGGTATTTATTCTTTGTGAGGGGTTATGATATGCTAGTATCAAAGATTTTTTTAGCTCTGATAACAAGGAATTTCCCGGATCATACTATCGTGTTTGTCCGTACCAAGCGAGGCTGTGAGCGACTCAACATAGTGCTTCGACTCTTAGGCGTAAAGGCTGGCCAATTGCATGGTGGTTTAACTCAAAATAGACGTGTGCAAGCTCTTCAGGACTTTAAGACTCAGAAATTAGATGTTCTCTGTTCTACTGATTTGGCAGCAAGAGGATTGGACGTGGAAGGCGTTATGACGGTTTGTCTCTCAAATATTTTTTACCAACAAAAAAGTTATTTTTGTAGGTGATCAACATGAATATGCCAGCGGAGGTAAAGCATTACGTTCACCGAGTTGGTCGAACAGCTAGGGCAGGAAAAGTAGGCAGATCTATTTCACTGGTTGGAGAGCAAGAAAGAGGTCTATTAAAGCAGATTATCAAACTTAACACTGGAGTGCGTCCATTGCAACAAAGAACCATTGCTTTAGGTATGTCATTTTAATGAAGGAATCTTTGCCCGACTTATTTTCGTATTTTTACAGAAGTCATAGCGGAAATGAAGGAGAAAATTGATGCATTAGGTGAACAGATTGATCTTGTGGCCAACAATGAGAAAGCCGAGCGAGAGATGCGTCAAGCCGAAGAATCACTGCAAAAGGCGGAAATGAAAATCCACCAGAAGGAACAGGAGAAAGAGCGCGTATGGTTTCAAGGGCAGAATGCGAAAGCAAAGAAGGACAAAAAAGCGGTTGAGAAAGGCAAGCAAAGACAGCCAAGAGGGGGAAAGGAAAAACCTAAGGATGTGTGTGATTTTTTCTTTTTCGGATTGAGCAGAACTTTGAAGTCCTTATTTGTTTAGCCGGAAGAAATTCGTGCTCAACATTTCCAAGCGTATCAGGCTCGCCAGGTGAAACGCAGCAAAAGATTCAAGAGGATGAGACCTATTGGTGATGAGAATGACATTATATCTGCAAAGGAGAAGAATACTGGCAGCATAAAGAAGGTCAATTGGGCGCCTAAAGTGAAGGGAAGAGAAAGAACCAACCAAGAATCTAACCAATCTACAATTTCGACCAAAAGTAACAAGAAGAAACCAGTGTCATCTTTCACACAAGAAATAGCAAATGTGGGCACTAAGGCAGTAAAGCGGTTCCGGCATGGGTAAGTCCTTTTTTGAAAATGGTGAAATACGGTTTCATTATTGAAAAATAAAATTTTTAGGCCAGATGACATGGACTTCAAAAAAGCGAAGCGAGCCAAAATTCAGCAGGGGGTTATAAAAGGACCAAAACGTGGAAGAAAGTAGATATAAAAAAATCTATTTTTTTAAACAATGTTGATATGTCTGCTAAAATTCGTTACTTTGTTGTTGAATAAAAAAGTCCATACCATTCGGTTTTTTGGATTGACAAAGAAAGCTTTATTCGAAGCGACAAGAAGATGCTATCCTTTTTTTTTCTCTTTGCATTCTTAATTTTCTTTTCGGAAAAGTTTGTCATAATATGGAGAATTTTGGGCTTTCACGGTGTGTCGTAGTATTTGAGTGGAAGTGTGTTATGTTTGCCCTCTATTCTATCTGGGTTCGGATTTTCTTGGACTCCGAGCATTTTATGTTAAGCGTCGTCGGCTGTGATGTAAATTTGCCAAATGTCCGAGCCTTTGTGTGATCCACTTGCCTGAATAAGGCTAAACCCGGTGGTTTCATCGTTGGTGCAAGATGCACTGCTTTGGCAGTGTCTGAGCCCTACCGTTTTTTTATTCACATCTAATTTTGAAAGTTTATTTTTGCGCTTAACGTATTCTGAATGAATTAATTTAGTAAATTGTTTTGCGTGTTTGATTGCCTGCAACTTTTATACTGTGGAAGAAGACATGTGCTTCCGAGATTCTTGACTCTCTTCATTCTCGAGATCTTTGTTTACAAAAATTGAGAAGTCAATAAGCTCAGAATTGCCCATTTCAACAAGTAGAATTAAAAAATTTAATTTTATTTGCATAAAAACCTTCGGCGACATAAAGGTCGAAAAATAAGCGCCCTCCCTCTGCCCCCTCCAGAGGTTAATCGAAAAATAAACGCCTCGGGCGCTTATTAGAGGAAATACGGTATTTTAGATTGCTTCACCTTAAAAAACTAAGCCAAACTTTGATAACACGTCACCATTTTTTGAAAAATGGGTGACGGGTTATTGAAATTTGGCGGCCCTATTAAAAAAACGAGCGCGATTCTTTAATAGGGCCAATTTGGCTTTATTAACGGCAATAATGTTGGCTTTTTTGAAAACGGATTGGCAAATTGAAAATCCTTATATTTTTTGCCTTAGAGACATCAATATCAAAGTAAACAAAAGATGTCAAAAATTGAGATAAAAAATAGTTGGACCCAGCTGTGGATCGAACTTTTTGAGTGATTGTTATAGCGAGGCTTGACTGTAGCGTGTTTCCAATAATCAGAAGCAGAATGAAAATTTGAACTTGTCAAAAGCAGAATTTGTTTTTGACTCTCATTCTGCATTTGAATGCCTACTTTCTGATATCAAAAAGTAAATTCTGATCTTGAAAATTTCAAATTTTCATTCTGCTTCTGATTATTGGAAACACTGGTAGTGACCGGCCGCTCCGGCTCTTTCTCAGTCTCCATCACATCGGTGTCGCTAAAAGGGAAAGTCGATTGGAGACCAGAACGAAACATTGAAAAAAAAAACGCATTGAAAACGTCGTTGGCCGACGAAAGCTATGCTGAACAAAAGATTGTTACACCAAAAATCAACTTTTTTAGTTGTTCTCCACTATTTTTACGCACCAACAATGCTATGTTCGCTACAAATGTATCTTAGCTTTTACTAGAAATAAGTTTTCGAACCATTTAAAAAAAGAGGTGACCTAAACATATCATAATCGTTTGGCCCAACCTTTTTTCGTTTATAATAGAAGAAAAGCTTTTTTTTTGACGTGCAAACCAGCCAAATAGAGGTTTTCATTCACCCTTGTGATGCTTTAATGTTGGTTGAGCTATTAAATGCTCTTATTTTCCAGCCATCTGTCAGTTTGGAATTTCGTGCTATCTATTGTCTGTCAAAAGACAGTCAATTACTTATTTTCTTAAAACATCAAATCAGTTGTTTGATTCTTTTTTTGTTGCTGTTTGTAAACGTCTTTTCAAACAAATGCAATTTCACAACCCTACTCTTTTTTTTACACGTCTTTTTCTTTGGATTGCCGAGCCAGTGTAACGAAAATAGAAGGGAAGGCAAAAACTATTAAACAACTCCCTCTATCTTTCTTCCAAATCAATAAATGGATAGAGGAAATTTTTTTAGAAAGAGAGACCATTGAAAACAGGGACAAAAAACTAGATGGATAATGACTGTGTGGCCTGTCAGTTGTGCTAGTCAGAGAAACAGATAGGAGAGTGTATCGAGACGTGTGTCACGAGAGGCTTTTCCCTCCATTTGTCTGAATATGTTGCAGTGTTTGCCAAACACTCTTTCCCTCCTGGCTTTTTCTTCTGCTTCTGCTACCCCACTCAGTTGTGTGTGAGCCAATGAAGTGAGAAGCTGGCGTTGTTGGTGTCACCTATGTGCCTGCTGGGAGGTCATTTGATTTTTGAATGTAAAAAGATTAACTTATGTGTGCAATGTTTCAAGGAAATGACACCATTTTCGAAACTATTCATGTTTTTTAGGCGGGAAAAGGTAATGCGCTAAAGTATTTGGTTTTTTTCACTAATTCCTTGCAAGCACGAATAATACGAGATGGCCTAATTTCTTCTGATGAGTTTAGTTTTTCCATAATTGTTTGAATTTTTGGTGATCTCGATGGGATCATTTTTTTGTTTTGTAGGTAAGACTCTATCAAATCGAATGGTACCAAACATGCGTGATTGTGGCCTTTTTACATGCTCAATATTGGATTTTTAATAAAGCTATTGTTTTCAGATGCGATTCTCGCCTGAAGAACGTGCTGAGTACGTGGAATGGTTTATTGAAGAGAGCAAAAGTTTCGTTAACTTCCTGAAAAGGTTTCAAAGAGGATCTTGAAATCGATCGCAATGTAAAAGCTCCGGTCGCGAACAATATCAAAGAATGGTATGCAAAAATCAAAAGTCAAGTACACACGACTCCGGTCGCTAATCTGGCTGAACTTTGACGTGGAATTGAACAAAACTTTTTGCGCAAATACCTCAAGAAGTGGTCGATTGAAGCCTATGAATATCGATTGAAGCATTGTTTAGCAGTCAACAGAAAGACCAAAGAACATTTAGAAGGATTTAGAAGTTAGAAAATTTCCAAAACTCGTCGTCAGAAAAAATCACGCCATGCAAAAACTGCGTCTGGCGCTTGAAACGCTGTGCAATTTTCCATTTTTTTCTCATTGTTTTAAATAGATCCTTGCCTCGGAAATTGTTACTCCGCTAAGCCCAGGGAACAGACTTGGCCTGACCAATTTTTTTAGTCGAGGAGAAAAAGTCAGGAGAGTAGCTTTATCCAAAATTGAAAAGTGGACTGAGGTCATTAATATCAGATTGAGCACTTTTTTTTCAAAAATCACTCAAAACAGACAAGACTTTTGGTGTTTTCCGTGACAAAGGGTAAAAGGCATAGTCTGTTTTCTGGCTAAACCCCGATAAAAATTCACTGTCGAATAAAATACAGAGAAGAAAAGAAAAAGAAGAAGTTCCGAATGGGAGAGGCTCCCTTCACCAAAATTTAAACACGGGACAAGGGGAAATACTTAATTTCTCTTCTTCTTTCACTTTCTGTCTCTTTTTAACTGTAGAGGAGGGAATAAAAAATTGAGAGGACAAAGGGGACCGGTTCCTCTTACCCACATTGTTGGAACTGTGCGCAAGGATGAAGGGAGGGGCAACCCACTGTATTTGAGTCCATGTAGTGATGATATAAGTGCAGCAGCAGAAGTCCTGTTCCTATTTCCTGCTTCCTATTGTTCCACTTAGCCATTTTCTTTTGATAATCAATTGTTGGTGGTGTTGAAAAATAGTAAGACGGCTTACTTTTAGAGAGCTGAATGGTAGAGCGAGAGCAGAGGGATAGATCATGTTCTGGTTCCAGCAACTCTTGGAGCATCGTGGATGAGGAAGCGGATGGCCTTGAAGCACATGTCAGTGAGTTCTGCAAAACACATACATCTATCCATACAGTTAATTGTACATATACAGTCTACAGTTAATTAGGACTTCAATTTACTATAAACCAATCTTGCAGCTAATTACCATAAAAGTTTACCGTTTCATAAATTAACTATAAACTTATATTTACAGTTAACTACCGTATTGTAAATGTTCACTCCTGATTCAAAATCGTGTTCTTGGCATTGTGTTTTTGCCCACTTTTTCGAGAATACTCTTAGGAAACCAATCACCCAAATTGTAGCCAAGACAATAAGCTACAATTTGGGTGACCGGTTGCCTAAAGTATTCTGGAAAAGGTGGGCAAAAACACAATACTAATACAGTCAACTCTCGTTATAGTGTAGGCTTAAGGGACCAGGAAAAATATGCACTATATCGAGAGTTGACTGTAACACGAGTTTAAATCAGCGGTGGACGTGAAAATACGGCATTTTAATGTTTACATTAGGGTTGGGAAACTTGGCCCAATTTTGAAATTGAGCCAAATTTGATTTTTTCGTGAATTTATTTGTAACACCGAGCCAACAAGTTAATCATTTCCTTTGATATTATTATTTTTTATTTTTACATTGCCAATATTGGCGCCAAGATTGACTTTAAAATTGGGCCAATCTTGGCCAAGATTGGCAATCTTGGCAATTTCAGTCAAGAAATTGCCAAGATTGAATATAAAGAGGCAAAATATTCTTGTTTAAAAGTTTTAATTTTTATGTTTTGTCAACGATATTTCATTGTTTCCTAGTCGCTTTCTCGTAGTGCTGGAGGATGGAAGTACTGGAGGGATTCCGGACAGGATTTCTGGAAAAGAATCGGATTCCTGATCCGGTGGTGGCAAAAAACCGGAATCCGTACGGATACCGGATTTTTTAGGACATGCATAAGCATTTTATAAAAATAATTCCCCACAAGAAAGCTATTTTCCGACCCTTTTAGTTATAGAAATCCAGTTTTTGGGAAGTCGAAAAGAAATGGTATTTTCAGGTATTACACTAAGGAAACTAAGCCATATAACTAGCGCCGGAGACCGAACCGGAATCCGTACGGATTCCGGTCATCAGAATCCCATTTTTTCTCAAATATGAATGATGCAAAAGGAAAAATTTTCTCTAGCCCTTGCGGTCCTTCTCAAACCCAGCACTTTGAAATAGTCTGATTCTTATATATCCTCCAAATTTTTCAAAGCTTCGCCGTCATACATATTGACAGCATTATTTTTGGTTCCCTCTGGTACCAGTGCCAGAGGGGTAGGGCCGTTAGGCCGGGGGATTTCCCTTAAGGATCCTTGGGGGTCCCTTGGGGGTCCCTTGGGGGTCCCTTGGGGGTCCCTTGGGGGTCCCTTGGGGGT
>BBSZ01007522.1:0-27749 GCA_000981365.1 Subanguina moxae | reverse complement strand
TCTCATTGGCACGGGATGTGTACGATTACAAAAGATCGAATTTATCTCCAGATAACGCTGAAATGTTGATGTTTCTTCACGAAGCTCTGCCCGTCATTGACTTTTCGTATTGGCGTTATTTGAGGTTGTTGTGTTAGAATAAAATGGTTATAGAATAGTTTGACGAGTGAACGGCGCATTATGAACGTGCAATTAAGAGATATGTTGCTTTAAGTTGTTTAGCGAATTAGCCGCATAGCCGCGCGGCTAGCCGCACCACTATGCTAAAAATAGCCGCAGCCGCAGCCGCATTTGGTTTTTCCAAAATAGCCGCAGCCGCACAGCCGCAACTAGGTAAAAAACCGTCCCTAGTTCATAGCTAACAAAAAAACTGATAAAAAATAAATATTTTTCCAACAATAACAACCCATTTCAAGTTATGTCGAGAGTCTGGGTTCAAGTCTTTTACTAGTGGGCCAACCAAACAAAGCTAAAGGGGCCGTTATATCGAGACTTGACTTTAAAAAAAGGGTGGTCAGTATTAGTTCCATTTAGTGCATTGTCTCCAAAAATGTGTAAACGCCTTGCAGGGCGTCAGACTTTTAATTAGTGATGTGCGCTGGCCTTCGAGCGATATTTCGAAACGATATTTTTAAAGAAAATAATTTCGAGATCGATATTTTAAAAATTTTCGAGCGAGACGATATATCGGAAAAAAATTCGATATGCCAAAATAAATTTTTCAGTGGTCCAACTGTTGTTACATACCCTAGGTTGGCGTAAAAAATGCCTTGGTCTTTCCTATTGTTTTTTCACTTTTTTATTTAATGATCTCAACTACTGAAACAACCTTATTTGATTAACAACTCAAGGATTCAATTTACGCAAAGATTTGTTCAAAAATATAAGTTTCTCCGCATCAAGGTTTGACCTGCGATAATCATACACATCTCGAGCCACTGAAAAGAGCTGTTCACTTGCTACACTGCTTGACGGTGCTGACAAGTACCGCTGTGCAATTTTCGATTCTCTCTTCGATTTCAATTCTATTACTGGCATCCAAATCATTAAGTTTCTTTGCATATTCTTCATGTAATTCTTCATGAGAAGCCCTTTGGTATTCCTATCTGTCATCGGAATGATCTTCGGAGGAGTATCTACGCAGGCCAAACATTGCGCTTTTGTCGATGAGATCTTTTTTGTAGAGGCCAATCTTCCAGATTATAGTCATGTTTGCTTCTTAAAAAGGCAATTTATAAAACAGAGTGATTGGAAGATCAACAGAAGAAAAAATATTCAAAACATAAAATAATCAAAATATCGCAAAAGGATGCAGCTTTATCCAGTGATTATTCAAATTTTTTGACCGAGCGATATTTTCGATATTTCCAAAATTTCGAGACGATATTCCATAATTTTTTAAATTTTTGAGCGATATTTCGAGACGAGATCTCGCTCGAGCACATCACTTCTTTTAAAAAGCTGCAAAAGCAGTAAAAACACCGTCTTTTTCCTTTTTTAGGAAAGTTTACGTAACTGTGGGCTTTACTGTGAGATCTTTTACTTCATGATTTTGAGCAGGAAAAAACTGATGGGTTGCAAAAATGTATACCAACCATTTCCAAGGGTTGACAAACAGCTCGAACACTTGCTAAGTTGTAAATTTGCAAACTGAAATTTTCAAAAAAAAAAAACTGAAATTTTTCAAAAACTGTATCTTCAAAATACATTATGGGTTTTATCAGACAGCAGTTTTTTATGTAATGAATTCATTGCTAGTGGCTGCCAATAATAAGCTAAGTGAGCCATAAATTTCGCGTTGTGGTCATGGTTCAATGCAGCTCAAGCGCAGTCAAATTTCCGAAAACTTTATTTGGTGCCGATGAGTGGAGCTTACGCCATGCAGCTGTGGTTGTGATAAAGGAATGAGCAGTAAAACCTACTCCTTTAATGTCGGCTTGACTTCGGTCTCTTCTAACATTCCATTGGCAGAGGGAGAACAGTGTTGGGCAGAGGAGGAGTGTGGGCGCGCATAGCCGGGAGCCTTTCGTTGGTGCTCTTCCTGTGCAAGTTCTTGAGAAAGCAAGGCGGATTCCACCAGTGTTTCTTCCTCGTCCTTCTCTTTCTGCGGCACCACAGAAACGAGATCAGGATTTAGGGAAGGTTTCATCAATTGAACTTTGGCTGATGGAGACGCCATCTGGAACACTTTGATTTCGTGCAGGGGTTGAGGAGGCAGGTGGAAGGGCTCTTTCTTTTGTGCTGAACCAAATAAGTTATTAAAATTTACTCATATAAAAACTAACAAAAACGTCCATGATTATTCTCAATTTCGACTCCACCTTTAGTCTTTAAATTATTTTTGATGTTTTTAAATAAAAGTACTCAAAGGAACTTTTTATTCCGGAGCTCCAGGTTGTTGAAATGTCTTCAAAAATCTGAATCTGAAAAAGAATTTAAAATAAAATGGATTAATTGCCGATATATGACTTCAAGTAAGGTGGTCGCTATTCCAAAATGTCGACATGCCAATTTCTGATCCTATCTCGGCAACCAAGCCACTTTTTGAAACTCTGCGTTCAGATATAGTTTCCAAAAGACGTTTTTACCACCGACGATCTTAGAAAAAAAGGAGATACAATAGAGCAGTACACAACAAGTTTAAAATTTGTCTCATCGCAATCCATAAAACCTTTGAAGTCAACCAGGGTATGGCCATTTGCACATACAAAAGTAATGCACAAAAGCTCTTACATTGGACTCTCGAAACCCTAAAAGATCAACCACTCGCTGGATGCGATATTTTTTGGGCAGGGGGTGGAGGTTTATAATGCAGCAGTACCAAAAGTTTTAATCTTTATGCGGCCTTATGATCTGGTTGATCAGCAACTCTCAACATTCTAACTGGAAAACTTGTGAACTCCTAAATTTGCGAACTCCCATGGCGTACATACATTAAATACATTAGCACCGCTTTCTTACCACTTTTTCTTCTTCAAAAAACAACTTACTCTGCATTTCTCGTATAGCAGCCCGTTGTTGCCACACATTCCCTACTGCTCCATTGACCACGGCATTGAGAGCAGAATTGGCTGAGCTCTTGTTACCATATTTGGTGTTAACTGCTGTTTCAAGAGCCCGCACAACCGGCACTTGTTTGACCTTAGTTGGCTCTTCAACGAGTGCTGGAGTCATTGTAAGCGGGACATTCTCAGGACTAGAGCGCATCTGCAGCACATCTGGATAAGTGGTGGACACTCCCATGGCGTGGTTGATAATTTCGTTGATGTGGGTGTCGTTCTCTTTGATCAGCATTTCAATCATCCAAATAGCACTTCTAAAATATGTTTCTATATGGGATGATGTCAACACAACATCATTTATCTTGATGCAAGACTTTATGACAAACTCTGAAGCCCAGGTAGTTAATCTATCCTCCAACTGGTTTACCTTCAAAGAAGCCCTTTAAGAGTATCCTAATCCAAGTTTTTTTTTACTTACACCGAGATACTTTAGAATACAGTCAACCTTTAATTTAACCACTCCCTCCCACTAAAAAGTCCGACCCACCACTGGGTTTGACGATTTTTTCACTTCGATTCTCGACATCTTTTACCAATTTTGATGTTAATCTCTCCAAGGCAAAAAATTGTAAGGATTCTGAATTTATCATAGTTGCCGTCAATAAAGCTAAATCTCGATTTAATGATACCCATTTTTAGAAATGGGTGTCGTTAAACCGAGTTTTGGCTCCTTTTTAAGCGAAATTGTTGAGTTGTCTAAAACCGACTGGTAAATTCAGAATCCTTGCAATCTTTTGCCTTAGAAACGCCGGTATCAAAATTGGCAAAAGATGTCAAAAATTGAGGTAAAAAATGGTCGGACCCAGTCTTTTAGTCTAAAATTATTCACACGAAGTTTTTGGAGTCCGTAAACAAGTCGTGGGTCTCAAAAAACGCCAGACAATACCTTTGCTAAACTTACTTAATAGCTTCAGGAATGCCTTTGATGGTTATCTGCCGAGATGCCTGCTCCCTCCTGGTGGTCATCTTCTCCACCTCAATGTGTGCGCCAGTAGCTTCTCTAATAGCGTTGATGTTGGATCCAGCCCGACCAATTACCCTGGCAATAGCGCTTGAACACACAGAGAGCACATGTGAGCGCCGGCGAGTGGTAGTTGCTGCATCCAAAGAACTAGACCATGTTTCTTGGCTGGGTTCTTGTGCCGAAGGGAGGTATTTGGAGAATTTATTGTTACTTGCCTTTGATGTGTCCACTTTTGCCAACTATAAAAGGAAAATTTAATGTAGGGGAGTCTATAATGCAATAACACCAAAATGTTTTATCCTTATTATTAAAAGAGGATCACCGTATCTAGTCAACTCTCGATTTGACAACACCCTTTTGGGTTTCTAAGGGGATAGGTGTCACGTAGAATTGAGTCTTGTTGAAGTCGAGAGTTGACTGTGTGGTCAAACTAACCGCTGTAGCCTTTTTTTTGCTTGCTCTTAGCCACTCCTCCTCACTGTTCGACAGTCTGCCATTGCCTGCATTGTTGCTTCTAGCAGTGGCTGAGGATGTACCAGTTGCCTTTCCAGATTCATTTCTGCTCCGGCGCGGTGGTCGTCTGGATGTTCGACTATGGGCTGAACTTGAACTGATTTGAATCATGCTGACATTCAAGGGCTGGGGGGAGGGTATGGTTTCCTTTGTGCTGGTCACTTCCAACAATGGCACTCGCATATCACTATCTGCAGGAGAGATAGTGACTGTGTTTGATAGCGCTATCTTATCAACTTCTTCCTCTTCTTCTTCGATGGCTATTAGTTCTGCAGCTGGTTGAGCGTCCACTGCTGATTCAGTCACTTCTGCGACTGGCTGAAATAGTTACGGAATAGAAGAGGGTTTGCCATCAGCAAAGAAATTTGACCTTGTCTTCAATGAGCGAGGGAGAGGAAGATGAATGGCGATTGTCGGTTGGGTCGTTGTCTTCTGGCACAGCACCATCGTTGTCCTCCTCGGTTTGTCTGAAAAACGAAGAATAATATAACTAGTTACCGTAAAACCTCTAATAATACCTCCCCCCTAATTCAAAATCGTGTTTTTGGCATTGTGTTTTTGACCCACTTTTCCCAGGTGTCTCTCAGGCAGCTTACCACCCAAATTGTAGCTAAGACAATAAGCTACAAGTTAAGTAGTAAGTTGCCTGAGAGACACCTGAAAAAAGTGGGTCAAAAACACAATGCCAAAAACACGATTTTGAATTGGGGGGGGGGTATTATTAGAGGTTTTACGGTACTACTGTATTATACAACACACCCGCTAAAATAATTTACTATTTTTTTACCAATTTAACAAGGTAGCCTAACGTTTAAGAAAAATAAACTCTTTAGCGTCTATTTTTTTTGTCAAACTAATTGTTGGTATGGAACTTTTTAGTTTTTTTTCGATCGGTTAAGATTTTATACGACGTAGAAATGGCAGAAATTTCAAATGGCGATCGCAGAATATTATTGATAAACACAAAAGCTAGGATAAAGCCATTATAATCGACTTTACTTTCAAGTCTAAGAATATAGGGTCATTTTTGTTTGGTGGTTTGCGTTCTCTTTGCTTAGTATAACCCATAATTACGTCACAGTTAACCCAAGTTACAAGGCATTTATTTGCTGTTTACCCGTTTTCTGTAATCTCTGGCGCCTGGCAAACAACTCTTAAGTTGCCAATTCAAAAACTTGCGAAGTTGTAGATTTGCGAACGTGTAACCCTGCAAATTACGATTTCGCAAGTTTTCGAGTGGGAAAACTGCGTGTTGTTGGGCAAAAAGTTACATTTGTTTTTTAGCATTCTTCTTGGCTTTTTTCTTCTCTTTTTGGCGCTGCTTTGTGCGCCGCTTTGACTCTGCCATGGCTTCCTAAACCAACATCAATAATTAAAAGGAAATAATTTATTTGTGTTTCTCTAAAGCTACCTCCTGTGCAAGTAGTTGCAGCAAAGACTCAGCAGCTTTGTTGGCCTCTTCCGCTTGCTTGGCTTTGGCAGCAATGATGAAGTCAATGCACTGGCGGCACTTTGCAATCAGGTCTTGCTCGGTCAAGGTGGCAATATAGCGATTGCACTCCTGGTCTGAGGGAAACTGGGCCACATTACGCACAATGTATTTTACTATCTGTAAACAAGGACCACTGGTAAACGGCCAGTTCGCCACACTTTTTCACATTTTTTCTTACAAATTTAGACAAAAGTATTTTAGCCAAAGTTTTTTATCCTCAGGCACCCCAGCAGGAAAAAAATCTTCAAAAATCCCAATCTGAAAACAGAATTTCAAAAAGTGGCTTGTTTGTTGAGATATGATCGAAATAATGAAAGACTGGGTATAAAACTGAGTTTACGGCTGACTCTAGTCATATCTCAACAACCAAGCTATTTTTTAAGATTCTATTTTCAGATTGTTATTCCTGAGATCTTTTTGCTTACTTATGCTTCTCATAATAAAATGTCTTTAAAATACAGGCTTTTTGTTAAAATTTCTAAGAAAAAAATTGAGAGACGACTGTAATTCACTGGTTGTGTTCATACTCCCGCGGCACAAAACTAATTTCAGGTGGGACCCTACTGGATTATACTCTAACACCCTCCTCCTCCCCGCTCTCTAAGAAGAAACCTATCTTATTTGGTCATAGACTATTTTATTATCCTAAAAACTAGGGTTGTCGAATAACCGTTTTCGGATACAGTAAACTCTCGATATAACGGCCCCCCGATATAACGGCCCCTTTGGCTTTGTTTGGTTGGCCCACTTATAAAAAACGTCACTTCACTGGTGGTTCGAATTGGCAACACTCAATAGAGCAAAAGAGCCATAAACCTACTTTGAAATGCCCCTTACGGAAAGCTATCATCAGTGGCGACACCTTGCGATTGTCCTGCGCATCGGTGTCAGCATTGTGTTTGACAAGGGTCTGCACCGTTTCCAGATGACCGCCACTGCAGGCCAGCCAAAGAGCGGAGCAACCTTTTTTGTTGCGCATGTTGACCTGAGCACCAGCGTGAATTAGCAGTTCCACAAAGGCAGCATGTCCTTTGTCGGCAGCAATAGTCAGGGCTGTATCTCTGGATGTGGGCACTGGGGAAGCATTAGCGTCCGCACTGGCTTCCAACAGCAAGGAGCCCACTTCCACATACCCACCATTAGCTGCTTCCATGAGAGGGGTTAGGCCCGTCTAAAATTCTATTTGGCTTTTATACAGCAAGAAACGCAAACTGGTAAAAATTGCCTTGGCTCGATGTTCCACATTGGCGCCAAACTGGAGGAGTAAGCGCACCACCTCGGTTCTTCCTTGGAAACAGGCCAGTGTCAAGGCTGGAATTTTGATGGCTTTCAGCTAATTCAACATTGGTCTTGGCAGATTCTTTTTTTTTTTTTGTAAAAAAGGTAGTGAACATTTTTATAGCAATCTTTCATCACATTTTACACCTTGTGGACCAGCTCCAGGGTCGGCTTTCACGTCGATGGACAGAGTTTTGGATCACGACTTATCCGTGATCTATCTACTCTGTTTCAGACCAACCGAGTAGGATCAAATATAAGGAGTTACTTTTGATCTATCCAACCTATTTCAGGCTTGAATCATTTTTGATCCTAGTAATTTTTGATCTTACGACTTTTAGCGTCTGAAACACAGTTTAGCGACCAAAAAAGCTGTTATAAAGTCAAAAAACTTTACTTTGCTTGTTTTAGTATTTTCATGGATATATTTATAGTGATTGATGTTTATATCAATAAGTTTTTTCTGTTATTATGCTGCCCAGCAGTCAATCGACCAGTTAAAAGAGGAAAAGTTATCTAGTTCTCCAGTCAATTTTCTAGAATTTTCTAGGCACATCTGAGCCTTATGCTCACATCAGGTTAGCAAATAATTTTTTGCGGTTTTGTTTGATCGCTTGTCTCACCACGCTTTCCTGAGAAGATTGAAAAGCATAATATAGCATAATATTCAATGAAGAAAAAACCGCAAAAAATTATTGTTTAACCCAATACGTGTTGAGAAGGGTCATAATGCCATCAATCGACTGTCTTCAGTTTATCAAAAAGTCAGATCAAAGATAGGCAATAAAAAATAACACTAAATAACCAAAAAATAACTCGGAATTAAAAATAACTTGACACCAGTAGGATAACTCTTGATCTAAAATTCTATCAATTCGGTTTCAGACGCGAGTAGGATTCAGAGTAGTACTCTAAGTGACTCTATCCATCGACCTCAAAGCCGCTAGGCGTACTTTCTATGGATTATTATATGCTGTATCGTGAATCTAAGCCTATTTACAATTTTCTGGATCAAGGTTCGGATTTGTATTATGCAAATAAACATCTAGACCAAGGTCCTGATTCGTCGTCTGTTCCATGGGTCCGGATCTACAGCAGGTTTTAGGTGGTTTTAATACAGCACTACCTAGGTAAGTCTGTGTGCGCATTTCTAGATCTCAAGCTCCATTCTCTAACTCTCAAGCTAAGCTTCTATTTCAAAAAATGGTCTTTTCTTTCTGCCTAAACACCAGGGTTGCAGCCGATTTCTCTTTTCTAGGATTTTTTGGTGTTGTAGTTTCTGTTTCTGGTTAAAAAAAATAAAAGCCAGCGGCAACCTTGCTACACACCCTGTGCATACCTGTGTTTCTATTGGTCTCGATCTGCGCGTTGATGTCAGAACCATTTTCCAGCAGTAGAAGTGTCGCATTTTCATGTCCATTCATGGCCGACAACATCAATGGAGATATACCTAAAAAATTAGACTGTTAACAATGCAGCAGATGGTGAAATCAGGTCAAATTACCCAGTTTGCTGCCGGTTCTCGAGTTAATCTCAGCGCCGTTATTGAGCAGCATTTGGATGATCTCTACATAGCCTCCAGAAGCTGCCAGTGACAAAGGTGTGTAGTCACTGATGTTTCGATGTTCTTTGTTGGCGTTTGCTTTCAAAAGTAGGTCGACCACCTAAAATTTTATGATAAATGGCTGAAGTTTGTCAAACTATTGCAAAACTCTCGTTCTGCATCACCAATTTTTCAGCCTTGTCGTAAAATGGATACCATTTTTTCCTTTGGTCCACCATGTTTTTTTAGACCCTTCTAAGCATTTCTAATGGTATTTTCTGACCCCAGTACTACTTTTGGGCACACGACTAAGCGCTAGGCTTAGGGTAGGCCAGCGTAGGTTAGCTGAGACTCAACGCATAACAAAATATCGGTACGTGACAAAATAACGCCGCGCCGAAACATCGCCGCGGATAAAACACCGCCGGCCATAACATCGCCGGGCATAACATCGCCGGGACAAAACATCGCCAAATGTCTTTAAAGTATTGTGTATTGGGAATCAACAAAAAGGTTTTTTGAGTCCACTTTTTTTTATTTTATAGACAATAACCTGCAAAAAGACTAAGAATAGATGGGGTTTTGGGTAGGACTGGGGTTTTGGTTAGGACTGGAGTTTTGGGTAGGGCTGGGGTTTTGGATAGGGCTTTTTTTTGATAGGGCTCCAGGGACGCCTTACCCGGAATCCCAACCCTAGCCAGAAACTCAGCCCTCCCCAGAAAGCCAGCCATAGCCAGAAACTCGGTGTTTTGTCCGCGGCAATGTTTTGGCGGGGCGATGTTTCGGCGCGGCGTTATTTTGTCCGTGGCCGACAAATTACACCCAGGTTTAATGGTTCACTGGCCTACCCAAGCATAAAGCTTAGTTATATGCGTCAGTGTAGTACCTGGGGTCAGAAAATACTTTCCAATACTACTTCTCAAAAACCGACTTTCTGTGACGAGGAAGTGTGCAAATAGTTCGTTCTATCGTCCTTAGCGTATCAGAAATGCGTAGAAGGGTCTAAAACAACAGGAGGAATTGAGGTATAATATCTGTATCCATTCTTTGGTGGGGCCCTGAAAGTTTATTTATTGTCAATTTCAGGTCGGTTAATGGTCACAATTTTCAACATTCGATATTTTTTGACGTTTTATCAGAAAAACTATAAAATGAATTAAATATTTTGACCATTCTAGGACAGGCCAAGTTTTTTATTCTCCATTTACCGATTCTTCAAAAGCTTTTGAGCCGGTAATAACACCCTTATAACTATCGGGTGAGGCAAAAGTTCGTATGAATTTAAATTAAAACCTTATTTTTAATGATGAAATGTACTCTTTCCCACGAAGTGTTTGGTGCCATTTTAAAGAGCAGACAAAAAGTTTTTAAACGGTGTATAATTTTATCTTAGCAAATGATCAAAATAGCCACCTTCAGCCGCACAAGTCTGCAATGGATTCAGCAGAACTTTCCAAACTCGATCAGTGTCGACACTCATTGGACTCGGGACGATGGAGAGTGGCCATCGAATTTCGTTGAAGGAAACGTGATGGACTACTTCAGAGCCTCACAATCCAAGAGTCGTTGAAATGAGAATGTAGACGTCTTCCACTGGATATGATAGAGAAAGCAATTGATAATTTTCCAAAAAGTCTGCTTTGTTGTATTGCGGCCGAAGGTGGCCGTTTTGATCATTTGTTGAAATAAAGTTATACACCGTTTGAAAGATTTTTTGTCTGCTCTTTAAAATGGTACCAAATGCTTCGTGGAAAAGAGTACATTTCATCATTAAAAATAATGTTTTGATTTAAATTCATACGAACTTTTGTCTCACCCAATAATACTACAAAAAAAGATGCCAGCAAGTTTTTGAATTGTCGATTAGCCGTCTTTTCTAGTTGTAATAAGCTCACCTCCTTTCTCCCTCCGGAGCAAGCCAGTGACAATGCCGTGTCCTTGGTTCGATCTGCTTGAGCATCCACCTGACAGCCTGCTTCAATCAGTGCTCTGCACGAATCCACATGACCGCCAGTAGCAGCCAAAATGAGTGGCGTGAACCCCTTCTTATCTCTGTGTTCAATTTCGGCTCCTCTTTTTATCAATAGATTGACCAGAGAAGTGTGGCCACCCACACACGCCAGAGTCAGAGCAGTATCGTGGTTGGTCTCGGTTTGCATGTCCACAAAAGTGGATCCTGTTTGTTGGACTTCAGTGTTGTGAGTGCTTGGAGCAGTGTTAGAAGAAGATCTTTTTGGAGTATTTCCAGAGTGATTGTTGGGACAGCGGTGAGGCAAGCCACGTGTTTGCGTGGAGGGATTGGTGCGTCTGCCTCTTGACTGGGGCAAGTAGTTCAGTGCTTCAAACGGAGGTACTGGAGGGGGCTGCATTTCCTGCACTTCTGGTTGATAGATGGGAGCAGGAGGGGAAAGAGACATGCCTACTTCGCTGGAGGGGTCAATGGGCAGTGCCATGGCCGCCAGACTGGCTTGGATGAGCTCAGTGCTTTCTGCAATTTTTGCAGACAGCTCCGAGGGAGTGATCTTTTCATCCTACAAATTTCGCATGACATTGTGCTCAAAAAAGACTGATATCAAATAATAACTCAATTAAAAGTTTTTGTTTAAAATAAGTGATATTTAGGAGGGGGAGGTATAACACAATAGTACCCAACTTCACGAAAAAATAAATTTTTGATAGGTTACAAAAAATGGAAAGGTAAAAAATTTTAAGGATTCTGAATTTGCCAGTCATTTTTTAAAAAGCTAGCACTATTGCCGTCAGTAAAGCCAAACTTCAATAACACGTCAGCCCTCTTTCAAAAAGTAAGATAGTTGAGTTCTGTTTCAAAACGACTGACAAATTCAGAATTTTTGCGATTTTTCGCCTTAGAGACATCAATTTCAAAATTAGCAAAAGATGTCAAAAATTGAGGTAAAAATGATCGGACCCAGCTGTGGATAGAACTTTTTGGGTGACGGGCATGGATGTCAAAAGTTAACCTAAAAAAAGCGATAAAATGTGTGGCGTTTTGTCAAATTCTCAAAGCGATAAAATCGGACTAAAATTTTTTATCGCAAGCGATAAAAAATTTTATCGTCTTTTTTTTCACCCTCTTTTGACTTTATAAGTTACAACTTTTTTATTCTCTCTTGCACTTTTCCTAAAAAGTTTTCCGTCACTGACGGGCTATCGAAGTTTGACTTTAGTAACTAGGGTTGTCGACTCGACGCATCGATTTCTTTTCACGTCGAAAAGTCGATATTTTTCGACTTTCAACATTCGACTCGACCCGACGAGTCGGAAATTTGGACGGGTCGGCGACCCTAATAGTAACTAAAGTATCGAAGTAACAATAGTTCTTACTGGATTATGGCAAAAAAGGCTCTTAAGCATTTATTTCTCAAAAATCTTGCTCGAATTCATCTCGCAGGTAAGCCTGTGCACGCATCTCTAACTCTCAAGCCCCCTTACGGGGACGACGAGGGCTCGGGGGCTTGGAGTTGAGATGCGCAAACACCCATACCTGCGAGAAAAATCACTCGAGAAGCAGCTCTGGATGCATGAAAATAGCATGCATGCCAGAGCCTTTTTAATATAGTAGTACCACAGAGCCCTATTGCTTGCAAGAAATTCGCTATATCTCTTTTCGCTCCTACCTTTTGTTTAGCGATGCTCTGTGGAACGCATGATACTTTAGGTGGCCCATTTCCGGAAGGTTTAGTCGCACGTTTGGCTGAAGCTTTACAGGCGGCCTGTTGGCAGCAGACAACGGTGGGTGGGGAAGGAGACTCGTCTGAAAGCACTACCTCTGTGGATGTGTCACTTCCTAGTTTGTCTTCTTTGGGTATGGAGCCAATCAGTGGCGGAAGCTCATTGATACCAGATTCAGCTAAGGCAGCGGCAGTATAGATGTTGTTAAGAGCTTGTTGACTAGCCGGAGAGCCGAGAGCAGCAGCATCCACCTGGCCGGAAGGGAAAATGGCGCGGAATTGGTGTTGGATCATTTCTGTGAAGACTCGTAGCTCTGCAATTAGTGTCATGTTAAAAGGACTCTATTTTACTTATGGTACCGATTTTATTTTTACTTATGGTACCGATTTTATTTTTACTTATGGTACCGATTTTACAAAAGGTCTTGAAAGGTAGTACTTATCGAGTGAGCTAATTGTGTTTAAAAAAATTACTGCAACCCATTAATAATGATATTTATAAAGCCGGTATAAAGTTGGTTGTTTGCCTTTTGTCTCTGGCCCTTTGTTTCCTTGTTACCCTAAGAACATACCTTCTTCGGTCATAGCCTCGCGTTTCTTGGTTGTAATCAGCGAGCGTTGGATAAACTGCGCGAACAGCCAGTCATCTGGCCCATTGTAGGAAGATGAGGAGGCGGCTGAAGCCAGAGCACGGAATAATTGTGAGGCATTAGGAGTGGTGTTGCTGCTACCAGCGTTCAGGTCCAAAGCATTGCTGGAAGAGGAGGAGGAGGAGGACGAGGACGAGCTGGTGGTGGTGGTTTGGGAGGATTTGCTGGTCGCCGCACTGTTCTGCAAACACAAAACATAATATAGCTGTATTACATCATTTGTTCGATAGCTGAGATTGTAGGAAAGAAAATGACACCTAACATGAAGTTCTATTGCGCTATCTCTATTTGAAATTTGCGGATTTTAAACAATGTCCAATTTTGTGTTTAGGTATGCAATATAGTAAGAAGCTCAACACGTCTAGTAGTTCACTGGAAAAGAAAAGAGCTTGACTAGATTTTAGAAGAGATACAGGTGTGAATTCGGTCAAAACATGCCAAAACAGAATCTAGTAATGGTATGCAAAGGTTAAGCAAGGCATTCTGCTTATCGCTAATATGTCTGTGCTCCATGCCAGAATCAGATAAGCGTTTGCAGAACTGCCGCGGTATATGACTTACAGAACAATTGCACCCCATTGTTTGGAATATAAATGTGAGCGAAAGAAGCACTGAACAGAAATACAAGGACTAAAATTTATTCAATCTATTCGTTTGTAAAAATCGTTGCTACTTGTTTTTTAACAAATTTTATATATGTTTTGGAAGTGGTGCCATTTTTTCCTAGTTTCTTAGCTATTGAACCAAAAAGATTGCCGAAAATCACGAACTTAAAGAGTTAGAACGAAAATATGCTGCTTAAACAAAATCTACTCGTCCGAAGAAAGTTCCACATCCTGTAGTCATAAGGTAATGATCCAATGCAATCCTTGATTTTTATTGTTTTTTATTAATTTTTGTCCCACCTCTTTGATGCACTGCATCTCCATGGCTGCTGCTTGACACAGTTCTTGTTGTTGCTGTTGAGATAGTTTGGCAAATTCACTGAGGGGGAGGGTGGAAGCTGCAGGAGACTTTGCTTGTCCCAGGGGGTTAAAAACGGCGGCTTGACGGTTTTCCACGCAGGAGATGACACTCTGGCATTCTTTTTGGGTGAAGCTCTTGGCTTTGGGTCGAATTGGCTGAAATTAAGGAAAAGTAATGATATTAAAACTTTGTGTACGATAAGTGGGGTCTAGCTCCCGGTTTTTTTTTGCCAAGATCTCACATCTTTATTTCTAATACTCACTTTGGAGACTCCTCCAGCCACAATAGACTGAGCAGCTGGCTCTGCTTTCAAAATTCCGTTGGCCAGTTTGCTGTTTTTCTTGTCTCTAACGGCTGGCTGATCCAACTGCCTGGTTTGCAAAGCAACAAGTGGGGCAGCATTGTAGTCCAAGAGTATTTCCACGCAGTTGGTGTGCCCATTCTTGGAGGCCTCCAGCAGGCAGGTGGAGGAGTCTTTGAGAATTTGGTGGGGGTCAGCTCCTTTCTCCAACAAGTAACGCACCACATCTGCATGACCGTTGGATGCACTGGCTGAGAGAGCAGTGCACTCTGTACCGCTGGACTTCGTGTTCACCTGCAACACACATACATACTACTTGGCCACTTTTCTATATAGTGGGCCCTGTCTCAAAATGGTAGATGGTGGCAGCTCTCTGTGCCCTATGCTAATTAAGAATATTTGTTTTCCCTCAGATAACCTATTTATCACAGACACCCATAGGAGAGCAGGTTGGCTGTGAAGCTTGTAGCTTATTTTAAGATTAAGATGTTATGCCCCCAAAAAGCAGCAAAAGAATACTTTGGCGCCTTTGTGGATGAGCAACTCAACGACCAACATGTTGCCTTGTTTGGCAGCCTCCATCAATGGGGTTCTTCCTTCTTGTGACAAACATTCCTGCAAACACGCAAACAGTTACTAATTGTTGACTAGACAACACATGCACTCACAATTTGAGCTCCGTTCTCAATCAGCATGTTACAAATGGCCACATTATTAATTTCAGCAGCACATATCAGAGCGCCATTCAGGTCTTTCAGCACTTCCTAAATATTGAGGTTTGACCTAATTGAAACAAATAAATGCGGCAACAAAGTTACGCAAGGGTTGCCAGTCTGTCGAAGATGCTGCACAATAAATTCTACCACATCTATATGGCCTTCTTGGGTGGCTTCGTAGAGAGGGGTCCGTTCTCCAATGGTTAAGTCACCCCCTCTGGCTACCAGTAACTCCACAACCATTCTGAAATGGGTTTAATTAATTAATTAATTAACTATTGTGACTTTTCGGCGCTACTTGGTTATACACCCCCCAATAATTGCTATGATCCTAAAATTGATAAAAGATAATGCTCTGAAAATCCGTCAAGAATTTATTTTTCACGCGTTAATTTATTCTACCAATCTAATAAAGTATATGTAAAGTTTACTTGAAGCCTCCAGAGGCAGCCAGGGTTAAAGGGGTTTCCACGCCCTCATCTATTCTCGCATTCACATTGGCACCTCGGTCCAGCAAAAGTTCTACCACATCTCTGTGCCCTTCTCGACTGGCTTCCATCAACTTAAAATTGGTTTATTGATTTAACCTAAGCAAGGCCAAGTAAACATACCGGTGTGTATCCCTCATCATTGGGCTCTTCCAAATCGGCTTCAAAATCGATTAAAAGGGCAACCTTCAAACTTTTATAAAGTTTTATTTAGCTGTAACCATAGGAAACTGACCAGCTCAGTGTGTCCACCACAAGAGGCTAAGGTAAGTGGGCTTTCAAAGGAGTCTGAGGGTAGGTTGACAGGTGCTCCGGCGTTTAGGAGGGCTCTGAGAAAATGTCAAATTTACATCCCACTACATGCTCCTTATTCTTGAATTTTTGTGGCCTTAGGACCGCAGCTGTGGTTAAAGGGGCATAGTAACCTATGGAGAAAATATATTTTCAAAAATAAAAGGCGAGGACCAGCTAATTCTCGTCTGAATAACTTTTTCGGACTTTCCCGTTTTTGATAAAAAGAGCCTACTTCATCACCATGACCTTGGACTCTATGTTCATCCATTCCCAGCTGTCATTCGACCTATTATATTGTCCCTTATGTAAAAGCCTACTTAAGAAAAATTTTTGACTTGCGAAACCTGAAAAAGACACAAAGAAATAAACGGCGAATTAACAATGAAGAAACCTATCTAATGGCCCATAGGTTTCTCGCCCGCATCATCCACGAGGTTTGACTTCCTTCGGCCTCCGTCAAAGGCCGAAGGAATTTGCATCCCCTCCGGAGGATTCCTCCGAAGGCCAGCACAGCCCTGATACGCACACAAAAACGGAAAAGCGCGAAAAAAGTTATTCAAACGAAAGTTTTCTTTCTCCATAGGTTACCATGCCCTTTTAAAGAGATCATTTGGTGATGTTTGATGGCCAAAATTTACCTAGCCACTTCCACATGGCCGTCCATAGAAGCTTCCATCAAGGCGGTATGGAACTCCTCCTCTCTGTCTGCATTCTCGGGCATTACAGAGATGATGTACTCCACTGCAGCCACGTGTCCCTTGTAGGCGGACAGGGTTAGGGCTGATTCCTGTAAATCACTAGGTTTGGGAGTGATTTTGGTTCTTAATCCAAAAGTGACTTTAAAATCCATGTTGTCGACCACAGACAGAGGGGTTGCACCGTGCTCCACCAAAATCTTGATGATTTCCACGTTACCGATGCTTGCTGCCTCCATCAAAGCACAGTGACCATTTTCATTACGAAGGGTCAGATCACATTGGCCACTTTTGAGCAATTCTTTGACGCACTGGAAATTGGATAAGGCAAAATTCAAAAAGTATATATAGAATAGATAAATAAACACTTCAAAATGTCCTGACGCACTGGCATAAATCAAGGCAGTGTTCTGGGTGGAGCTAAAAATATAAAAAAAATAGCTGGTTTAAAGTAAAAGAGAATTTATCTAGTCACAAGTCTGAATGTATCTGTCAGCAACATCTATTCGGAGTTGAATTTACTGCAAGTGTCCCTAAAGGCTATGCTATGCCATGCTTGTGTACTAACACCATACTCAAAAACGTAGCTGAGATTCAGGGCTATATCTTTGAGCATGGTGTCAGTAGCCGATTGTCGGATGGTTGAGCCGTAAAGAATCGCTGACCACCGACCGTCGTGACGAGACAGGGAGAGGATTACCGTATTTTATATAATAAGGCCTC
The DNA here is from genome assembly GCA_000981365.1 of Subanguina moxae. Classification (NCBI taxonomy): domain Eukaryota; kingdom Metazoa; phylum Nematoda; class Chromadorea; order Rhabditida; family Anguinidae; genus Subanguina; species Subanguina moxae. The sequence continues at coordinate 10,372 of BBSZ01007522.1, read as the reverse complement.
TTGATTTAAAATCGTGTTTTTGGCTTTGTGTTCTTGACTCACTTTTGCAGATGACACTCAGGCAATTTATCAACCAAATTGTAGCTTATTATCTTAGATACAATTGGGGTGGTAAATTGCCTGAGAGTCATCTGCAAAAAATGGGTGCAAAAAACAGAATGCGAAGAACACGATTAAAGGGTTATTAGAAAAAATACGGTAATAGAGATTATACGGTATGTTTGCTTACAGGTGGAATCGAACTTGTGACATCAAAACGATCAGTTTCAAGCAAAATTTCCTAGGTGAAATGCCCTCACCTAATCACATTAACATTAGCCCCAGCAGCAATTAATGAGCGAACCACATCAGCATGGCCTCCACAACAAGCCTATAATTTTATTAATGGTAAAATTCTTGGTTTTAGATATTATCTCAAAATTATTATTAGTGTACCTCCATTAGTGGAGTACTCTCACTCCGTTGAGCAAACTCAGTGGAATTGCGCATGCCAACCAATAGTTTCGCCAAATCCTCATAGCCAGCCGCACACACATATCGGAAGAGGCAATCTTCATCATCGATTTCCTCGTACTCCGCATCGCAATCACATTCTTCATCCAGTGCAGCAATCGAAGAAGATCTGCTGTTGGAGGTGGGATTCATTTTGCGATTGTCTAAGGGTAAGCGGGCAGTTTTGGAACTATCTATTGGAGGAATAGCTTCATTTGGGTGGGGCAAGGCAGGCATTAGGGAAGGATCCCGAAGAGCACGAGCATACTCATTCCCCGGACAAACATTCTCCTCATCCGTTGAAGTAGGGCCAGTTTCCTGAGAAGCAGCCATCAGACCTTCTACTACTTTCGTGGGTGGCCTTCGGAGTGTGGCTGAGGCGAAGGCAGCTACAATTAAAAAGAAGTTAATCTAAAGCAAGGCTGTAGCAGGGTTTTCTTTTTTGAAGCCGGAAACAACTGAAAAAAAACCCAGAAAACAAATTTTTCCAAAAAAAAATTCATCACCGCGAATCATTTCCATCAGCATCTAGCTTTAGTGTGTTGGGTTATTTTTTGTTCCAAAGCCCCAAATAAAGTGACAAACAATTCAAAAAATGGCCAACTATTTAGTTACCTATTCGCAAGCTTACTAGCCTAATTCACATGCAGTTTTTTTGGTTGGTTTGACTTCTATTACGTTGATATAATGCACTGCTTTTGCAATATTAAGTCAAATGAACGAAGATTTGATAACTACTAAAAAATTTTATGATGAGCTGCTTAAGATAATGCTATATTCATTTTTCAAAAAGGGTGATCTTTATATCGAGTTTTCTATTTTTGGACGGCAATAGTATTGGCTTTTTAAAAAATGACTGGCAAATCCAGAATCCTTGCAATTTTGCCCAGGAGACATCAATATCAAAACTGACAAAAGATGTCAGAAATTGAGGTAGAAAAATGGTCGGACCCAGCTGTGGATCGCACTTTTTTTGGGTGATCGTTATATCCAGCGTCGACTGTATTAGCTTATTTTAATATTTTGGCTTATTTTTAAAAGCGCATCCGAAAATTTATATCAAAACACTACAACATTGCATCGTACTACGATTTTCAAAAACATCACAATATCGCCAAAAGCCAAATCCTCATCACTAGTTTTGGTCATATCTCAGCAAGCAAACCTTTTATTGAAATTATGTCTGCAAATTCGGATGCCTGAACTATTGTTCCTACTGAACGACTTCGGAATAAAAAATGTTTTTTAATAGAAAATTTTAATTAACATCTTTAACAAAAATTTGAAAAAGTTTAGCAAACTGGCACCCGCCTCGCAGTAGCTCTAACCGCTAAAACAACGGAGCAATTGTTAATTAGCATAGTTGACCCCTTCTTATATGAAAACAGCAACCCATAGGCCTGAATAAGTCTCACCTAAGGCAGCAGCAGCAACCTCATTGGAAATCATTTTCATCAGAGATTGACCACCACCTTCATGACGCACCAATTCATCCACATTGTAGGACATCTTTCGCAGGGTTTCCGCTGAATCTTCCAATGCAATGAATTTGCCCAGGTGATTAAAGATCTGCAGAACACAGAATATTATTTACTCACATAATCATTCATTTAATAGTTACTAATCTTAAAAGTAACCAAAACACCAACTTCCTTCCAGTCAGCCCCTTCTCGATCAATATCAGACAGGGAAAAGGAGGAATTACTGGTGCTAACTTCCTTGGATGCCTCCGGACTTTCGTATATAAACTTGTGAAGACTCAAAGCGGCACTCACCTATAAACTTTCAGTTTTTATCAAAAAGAGATTGCAAAAACGCTTGCCCCAGCGGAATACAAAGCCTTGTGGAGAACACGTTGGTCTTTCAGTTCCACACCACTCAAATCCGGTAAAAGATGTAGGAAAGGCTCGAGAGAAGTCAGCAGCATGGTATTCTTCTTGGTAGTTGACGAACTACTGGCGCCCGGAAGTATTCGCACATCCTCGGCAGCTTCGAACGGCACTTCCAAAAGGCTATCGCTACTAACTTGTTCCTCGGTTTTGGCTCGGTTCATAAAAGCATTCTGAAAATTAAACCAAGTCTTAGAAAGCTGCATAAATGCATTGACTATGAAAGTAGTTAACCATTGAAACAGTAAACTGAAAATTAGTTAACTATTCAGACAGTCAACTGAGCTAACTGTCAGAGACAATAAACTATGAATATAGTTAACTGGTCGAAAAATTAAGCGCAAGAACAGCCTACCACTAAACAAAATAGGTCTTTCATGCCTACTGTGAACATAGACTAGTATTGGCAGCTTTGATAATCAACTCCACATCTAAACGAGCAGACTGAAAAAATATCTGTAAGCAAATGACAAAAAAGCTAGCAACAAAGAAGAAAAAATGTGGGCCAAAAAAATTCAGAGACGTATGGTATGAGAGCAATAAAAACTGTGAGACAATAAATACACACACAACAATCAGCTAGCGAGCAAATGCGAACAATGTCCACTTGCGCACCGCTAAATCAAGAAGAACACCCGAAAATCGTCTTTTTCTCCATCCCATTCATTCGCATATAGGAAAACAGCTAGAATGGAGAAAGAGAAAGACCCCGACCAACACACGCACCACCAAAGCCAATCCTCTTGACACACAACGACCGAAGAAATTAAAAGAAAGGCCTTTTGCAAGTTCTCCACTCAAGACAAATCATTTGCAAAGTATACTTTTTATGCGAAATTTTATTTCTTGCTCTAATTGGGCTGAAAACAGCAAAAACAGTGGTTTTAAAAAGGCTCAAATAATAATCCGCAATCAAATTATGCTTTTACCTCTCACATAGTTTAACGGCTGTATGTGAGTAACTTATACACATGTCACTGGCGTAAGAACACTGACGAGAGAAACTCCTACAAGAAGTAATGTCATAGAAACATTTATGGTCAAGAGTCTTGCTCGGATTCATCTCGCAGGTCATCTCTCACACGCCTTCGGAGGGGGCTTAAGAGGCTTGGAGGCTTGGAGTTGAGATGTGCACACACACATACCTGAGACATAAATCACTCGAAAGTGACTCTGGACGCATAAAAATAGCATAACAGAGTTTCTTTATGCGGTAGGCCCCAGTTGACAAAACTATGTTCAATTTTATACTTGGAGCAAGATATTCTGTGAAGGTGAAACGGCTGGAGGGTGTACAAATCACTTGGAAGGAGGTAAACTACTTGACCTACTAAAACCCAATCACTCTAAAACTATTACAGCTCAAAACCACTAACACGAGACAGGAGCTTTGAAAATTTGATTACATTTACGTTGTCACTCAAACATGTTTAATGAATAGAGGGAGATTAAACAGGGGAAAGAACCGAATCTGATGCATGAACAAGTATATGTGATGTAAGAACAGATTTGATGCAAGGAAAGGGATTTGTCAGCAAGAAACAAGGTTAACTCAACAAAGGACGTTTATTCAAGTACTTGGCTACAGTAAGCTCCAGAACAGAACAACTTAATGGTGACACCTAATTTACGGCTTTTTCTAGACAAAAAGCATCATTTGGCTGAACACTATCATAATACTTCGCCTCTCTTGCAACGACGTCAAAGCCAAACTTTTTGTAGAATTCCAAAGCACTATGATTATTGCTCTAAAATAAACTAGATTAAACGACAAAGGCGGTAAAGGAAAATAGGATCACCTGTACATGCAAGCGGGCAATCTTAATTGACGGATCTCTTCGACATAGATAGAAGACGTGCTCCAACAGAAGAGTACCGACACCATATCTAAAAACTCCAAACAACTAATATGATTTACTTGCTATATCCGACCTTCGATATGAAGCCAATGTCCCCAGAGTCATGATATAAATGCACCTTTGTCCGTTTGTAGCGTCAACTTTGCAACAAACCCCTCCGACAATGAGATCGTTTAGATAAGCGAGCTTTGCTATAAAAAATTTGTAGGATAAGTTACCACTTAAGACGGAAAAAGAAACTACATACCCATTTCTCCCATATTCGTCACATTTTCGTAGAATTTTTCCGTGTAGACAACGGGAAGAAAAGATCTATTCAACAGCTTTAGCTGCTGAAAAATGAGTAAGTAAAGCATAATAGTAGAAAGACTGAAAATAAATACCTTGACATTATGACGACTAATCTGAAACAAGAACAGTTCAACTATAACATTGCTGACAAAATCGCAAGTGACTAACGTCTCCCAGTGCAATATCACAGCGACCCATGCAACGAGGACGCTTCCCTTCATACTTGTCATCTGCGATTTCACACGCTTCGAGACTGGTGCTGACGGCGTCGACTGATGCTTGAGTTTGCAAGGAAGCTTGACTTGTTTTCACTGACATTCTTTTCTTCCAAGCAACTTCGGCAAGCTAAAGATTTTCAGTCATGTAAGGGTGCAAAGAACAGCAGTATCAGTGTGGCTATTTCGGAAATTACACAATATCAGATTTACATGAAATGAAAGCCTGAAATGCGAAAATATGTATTTGGCAAGACCAAAAGATCAATTTTCTTGGAAGGCAACCAACTTGCTAGATCTCCTCAATACCTAAACTCTACAACGCTAAAGAAGCTCATCAACGAGACAAACTGCCAGCGCTTATAATTTCTCAATGCCTGTAGCTTATTGCTAATTAATATTGTTCAAAATAACAATTCTTTTGAGGAAAACTACAGTTAGTTTGTACTTCTATAAGTCTTAATTTTTCCATGGAGGAGTTTTCGCGCAGGGGAGTTTTGCAGCTGGTTGTGTCCATCTTCTGTTTATACAAGCTTGGTGGGATGGGGCCGAGTTCCTTTTGTTAACTGGTCCGAACTCAATGGTTTCTTCGATGAGCAGGGCAATTTGTGGTTGAAGTCAAATACTTGATAAAACCATCGACAAACAAGAAAGTTTTGGCTAACCTAATGAGGATGTTAGAATAAGTTTTTTTACTTTTCTAAAAACTTCTCTTTTGATTTATGCTTTGCTTTATCCTGCTTTCTTGATCTCTTCTGCTATTTTGACCTTGAAAATACCTTAGGGTATGAACTTTATTCCTACTATTAGGTTGTCTGGAAAGTTCGCAGCTCCTTAAAATTTCAATTCAGAACAGCTTTATTGACGAAAATTCAATACGTTCAATTAACAAAATAATCTATCTTTTCCCAACGTTCTTTGAGACTAGCAACACCTTTTACTAAGAATTCAGGGTTGTCGGTGGAGTAGACTTTACATAAAGTGATCTTCAAAGTATTGTTCGTTTTCTTCTTCGCTGCTACAACTGCTTATGGTATGTAAATTCAAAAATCATGACCTTCAAGACACCCCCCACACCGGTAGGCCATCCAACTTTGACGAGGACTAACTTCGGGCTTTGTTGGAGGAGGATGGGCGTCAAACCCAGAGGGAATTGGCAGAGAATGTGAGCTCTACTAAGCAGACAATCTGCAACCACCTCATATCCATGAGATTCACTCAAAAATTGGGAGCATGGGTGGCACACAAATTGAATGAAAAACAGAAGGAAAAGCGGGTTTTGTTTGCCACTCAAAATCTTGCTCGCCATCGTGTCACCTAAGGACCGATACCTGCACAGAATTGTCACTGGCACAGAATTTATCATTGACCAACTGGTCGAAAGGTAGGAGCAGGTCGTAAGCAATAATGGAGAATACATAATTGATTAAGTTGCTGCTATTTTTGATGAAAAATTGCTAAATGTTCAATGAAAAAAAAACCGCAAAAAATTATTTGTCAACCTAATATTTCTAAGGAACCCAAAAATTTTCCGGACAACGTAAAACACTTTAAGCTTTATAAAGTCGCAGAGAGCAAATGAAAGCTCTTAACTATAATAAAAGTTTCATAGCTACAGATACATTAATCACATCTATCTTGACAAAAATTGAGAGCTGCTGGGGACCCACAAGACCGTTTTGCAGGTTGCTCATCTCTAAAGTATTCGCATAAATTTTTAAAATGCGTAAGAAATAAGCACATAATTTTTTTTCTCGTTTGGCAAAACAAAGCAGAACGACCTGTTAGCAAACCTCTGTTAAAATTTGGGTGTACAATCAAATTGAAAAATGGTCTTCTGCAAGTTTTCCGCTCAAGAAAAATCATTTTCAAACACAATTTTTTATATATAACTTTCATTTGTCTCGCTGTAGCTACGCTGGAAACAATGTTTTCGAAAGCTGAAAGTTGATGGTTCACATAAATTTTGAAGAAATTTTCAAAATTTTTAACAAAAAATAAATATTTCATTGAAAGGTTGGGCCGGGCTGTATTATATGTCCTCTTTTTTCGGCGGTTTTAACCACTTTACTGTATGTATTAGGTGCTATAACGTGCAAAAAACATGCTTTTTTCCAGCCGGCCTTATAAAAACTTTGATTTGTTTTGGTCCCTTCTGTTGTCCCAAAAAGTTCAAAATTTTTAACATTTTTATTCGTTTTATCACCTAAAACGTACAAAAATGTGGTTAAACGCACCGAAAAAAGAGGACATATAATACAATCCGGTCAAAAGTTGTTCTTGAAAGACATGTTTATTGCGGCAAAGCCAAGTATCTCTATAACTCTTTTTTGATTGTTTTAGAATGGTAAGAAAAAGAGGAAGTCATTCCGATCATCTCAGACCTACCGATCCACTCTTAAAGGAGAGTAATATTCTGAAGAAAAAGAGTGATAAGACTCCGTCCAAATGGTTTCCACTCGGATTTGCCAATCTTTTTTATTCTCTGTTGATGTTAGGTGTTGTTTGTGGCCTGCTTGTGATGGCACTACGGCATTATGAACTGAACCAAGAGAAGATTGTGGTGACAAAGTCAAATCTTCCTTTGGCTAGCTCAAATCCTTCTTTTGATAAGGTGTGTTGATTTTTATCTGGTTTTGGTTAAGGTCCACTACCTTCAACCTCCCAAAACTGCTTGTAATGGTGGAAATGTGCCATGTATGGTTGTCCAGGTATTCTCCAGACCAAAAGCCGAGCATGAGGAAGGAAAAACTAAACAAAATTGGGTATCTTGAAATAAAAAACAGTACATGGCAAACTAATCATATGAAAGGAAACAGTGGCTCATTTTTGTTAACAGCTGCAGTTTCTTTTGATGATGCCTGTCTCCGTGATCCTTGATTTTTTCTTAATTTTCATTGTCGAAAAAACGATATTTTTTGTCACAGGCTGTGCAGTAGAATCCACCTTCACACTTTTGGCTATCGCACACTGGCTATCGCAGTCTTTGTTATACTCAATAACTAGTATGGAATACCCACCACTCCGCTGCATCTTGGAAATTTTATTTTACGTTTTGCACGACTATACCTCGAGTATACATACCAGTTGGTATTTAGTTCGCTCATGTCTTGCTCCTTATAAAGTGAAACAAAAATGGCTCAAATTAAAATCACCCGTCAAATTAATTATTTACCCTGTCAAATTTGAATTTCCCGCAGAATACTCATTTACGTTGCAATTTCTTTGCATTAGGAGTCCTCATGCAAATTACTAATTTGACGTGTTAAATAATTAATTTGACGGGTGAAACTACCTATATAGCTAACAAAAATATTGATTAGAAATCTGGACTACTGAGGATTTTTATATTTTTTGAAATTTTGAAAAATGTCGTGTGAAACTTTTTAACATCAGCTCCGTAAGTTTAGTTCTAAAAACATCGTTTTGGATAGTTTGGGAGGTTGAAGGAAAAAACTTTTTACAATTTATTTTCTGAATGTTAGGCAACTTGGGGAACGTAAGTGGTTTTATTTTGTTGCACCTTTGTGAATTTAATTTTTTGTTGGGTTATTCCAGGTATTGTTCTCACCTGTATTTTGGGCTCAAAACCAGACAAAATCAATCACCACTGTTTGGGCTGATGTGGTATAAACAACCTAGGGAAAAAATTATTCACAGCCTGCAACTAAGACACTGGTGTGAACAGGGTAATACTTTTTTTAACCAAAAATGAAAAGTGTCTTTAAGTGTGCATGGTTTGTAATTTAAAAAAAAATAGGCGACAATGTGCAGTTCATGTGGGAAGACAGCGATGGAAAATCCTTTGGGCACCAAGTTGTTCAAGATGGTGCTCTAAAATTTGACACTGACTGGATTAACTATGGAAAAAGTTCTTGGACTGCCAAAATCAGGATTGATCCACAGTCGAACGTTAGCCACGCTTTTGTCTTCTACTTTGCTATACAGGTTACTAAAAATTGTTTCTTGATAATCTCTTTTTTCTTGCTGAGCTCCGAAAGAATTTGTGCCTAATGTAAGGCGTAAAAAAGGTTTTTTTGTAGGAGAAAAGAATTTTTCAGTAAGTCATTATAAAAGAAAAATTGGCCTAGATAACGCATAAATACCAAAAATTATTTTTCTTTTTTGTTGATTGATCCCTTGCCACTTTCTACGGTCCCAACTCAGAAAGTGACTGACGGTATAATGCCTATACTTAAATTTTGCAACAACTTTCAAAATCTATACCGTATAACCTCTATTAACCCTGCCCCTCTCTCGTCACAACGGTCGGTGGTCAACCATTTTTTACAGCTCAACCACCCGTCAATTTGGTACTGACATCATACACAAAAATGTAGCTGAGATTCAGGGCTATATTTTTGAGTGTGATTTCGCTACTCAATTGTCGGGTGGTTGAGCCGTAAAAAATGGTTGACCACCGACCGTCGTGACGAGAGAGGGGAGGGCATTATTAGAGGTTTTACGGTATTTGAAATCAGTTACCGCAAAGTTTGTTTTTATTATCGTTTAAAAACCCCAAAAAGGGGGTGCGTCCATAGTTTTAGGACAGAGTGTAGCCATTCTCAAGAGAGTATTAAAAGGAACCGACGAAAACAGGAAACAGTAAAAAAAAATTCTGCAAAACTACCAACTGAATTAAAAACATTTAAAATTTCAAAAGTTTTTCTTCGGAGTTTAGCTAATTTCGGGGTCGGGGTTTTTAAAGTATATTGGGGCTAGCCCCGAATGGCGTGTTACCCCCTAAAATCGGCTCGAGGCAGGTCGGGGCCCTGACCGTTTTTGTCTCTATTTAAAAATGGTTTTTAAACACTTTTGGAAAAATCGATTTTTGGGGATTTATGATTTGGTTCATACTGAGTAGCGTCAATAAATCCCATACTTTGAGACATCTTTTTATTCTGATGACCTCATGTAGCCAAAAAGATCTCAAGAACAACAATCTGAAAGCAGAATTTTCAAAAATTGGCTTGTTTGTTGAGATACAGTCGACTCTCGATATAATAGCACTCATTGGGACCGACAGTTTGTGCTCTTATAGCGAGAGTCGACTGTATGACCAAAGTGAACCATGAACCCAGCTTTATACCCAGTCTTTCATGATTTCTCTCTCGCTATAAGAGCACAAACTGTCGGTCCCAATGGGTGCTCTTATATCGAGAGTCGACTGTATTTAACAAACAAGCCACCTTTTGAAATTTTCTTTTCAGATTTCTGAAATCTTTTTGCCTATTGGGGTACCTATTGCATAAATTTTATGAAGTAATATAAAATCAGCATTTTCGACACCTGCTTTTTTCCATTGGCCAAAAAGCTTTCTTCCTGTTTTACCTAGAAGCGCCGTTGAAAAAGGCACCCGTGGGTCAAAAAATCACTTCCATATGAGGCTCCGTTGAGCCGCTAGAAGTGCTTTTGGTCGAGTTGGTGGAAAATTTTGGCGCCAAAAGTTTTTCATTCAAAAATTTTTACAGAAAAATTTCTCCAACCACACGTGTCCAATTTTAGGCTCATTTTAAAGCCGACAGCATGTAGTTTTCAGGAAAAATACGAAACCCCAAAGAGGACTGCTACAGACCGAGTTATAGCCTGCAAATAAAATTTTGTCAAAAAAACGCTACGAACTTTC
>BBSZ01007521.1:0-25135 GCA_000981365.1 Subanguina moxae | reverse complement strand
CGGCTCGTTTGACGTGCGATAAGTTGGCGGAAATGGGCTGGGAGGTGCTGCCACATCCTCCATACAGTCCAGACATCTCGCCCACCGACTTCCACTTGTTTCGGAGCTTGGAGCATTGGATCCGTGGCAAGAAATTCGATAATCGCAACGAAGTGGAGGCGTGCGTCAAGGAATTTTTCGATTCGAAGGCCGCTGCTTGGTACGCTCGTGGCATCAACCAGCTTGAAGAACGCTGGGAGAAGTTAATAAAATCTGGTGGAGAATACTTCGATTAACTTATTTTTGATTTTAGTTGTTGTTGCTTTTGTTGTTGTTGTTGAAATAAACTTTGTTGAAAATCAGACAAAACTTATGTAACGACCTAATAAAACGGCAAATCTCAGGGAGACCAAGGGAGATCTGAGACCTATCTCAGAGCATCAGTATGGAATAGTTCTTGTTGAAACATGGATGAACAATTACTTTTTATTTTCAATGAAAACAGTTTTATTCTAAGGTTTTACTACTTAGATTGCCTTTGGGAAGACTTATCATTCTGCTGTAGGCTTGCGTCTTCTTACCCATCTAACAATTTGTTTCTTGATGAGTTTGCGTACATCCTTCAGCTCTTGCACATCATGCTCATACTCTCGATACATGTCTTCACAATGGGATGTGCCTAAACAAGGCTTTTACGAAGAATAGACATACAGCAGGGGTTTAACAGACATTCCGTCCCATTTCCGATATGTCGGATAATATTTTACGTCTGATCTCCAATATCCGATCCAATATCCGGTCCGACTTTTTTGAATGTCCATTAAACCCCTGATATACAGTCAACCCTCTACAACTGGGCATGTCAAGAGCCGAGTGCTGAGTGCCGGATTAACTCTACTGTATTATACCCCCCCCCCCTATTAATCAATATACCCCCAACCAAATGTAACTGCTACAAAATACATGTAACATCCAAAAAAAAAGTGCCTCTATATGCATTTATTTCTCAAGACTGTTGCTCGGATTTCCTTCCCCTCCCCATACAGCCTTTCATTCCTTAAAAATGGTGAAAAATACTTCTTATATGGTCAATGTAACTAGAAAATCAAGTACTTTTTTTTTTTTTGGGGGGGGGGTTATAATACAGCAGTACCCGCGAGTTATTGAGGGCACAGAGTTGTCAAGGGTGGAGCTCAATTAAATTACAAAAGTAACCATTTATGAGCCAAGAGTGGACTGTTCCATTTAATGGCTTCATCACCCCAAGTGTGCTCCAAGCTAAATTTTAATGGAGGCCCACTCAGACACCCGCGAATCACTAGTCAATGACTCGCGTGTCATGTTACGCGGGAGTCTGAGTGGGCCTGTAACAAAAAAAAAGATGAGAAAAACCAACGATCTTCAGATCCATGTACAAAAACGACGCGTGTTCCCTAAAAGAGAAAAGTTTTCAAATCTTTTTCAATAGGCTAAATGTAATGCTAAAGTCACATTATAGTGGTCTTTGCCACCATACATCCTATTAGTGGCAGCTACACCTTGATCAACACGAGTTCTATTGTATGCATCTCCGAATAAATCGGCGCAAATATCAAGCACGTGGCTAAATATTTTTGTTAGGCAAAATTTTGGATTGTCTTTCATGTACAGTCGACTCTCGTTATCAGAGCACAAACTGTCGGTCCCGAGGGGTGCTCTTATATTGATAGTCAACTGCATACTCAAAAGATACCATACTTGACAGGCAAAGCACTCTGGAAGTAGTTGTAGCCATAGTTTGTAGACTGAGCGAAACCCCACTGCGAGCAAGTGATCCAGAACCACAATCTGTCTGCAACGTAAATTAAAAGGGTTATTTTCCGAAATTGGACGAGGGGAGGGGTGACACATGCATAAATATTTCAAAACAAAGTTTCCATTTTCTCCGTGATCACTCTGACTAGTTGCTCAATAAAAAGAATCAGAAACAAAAAGCGCAGTTCTTATAAGTAGATGTGGGATTGCTGATATAGAGTGAAGATACCTTCATCTGAACAGTCGCTTCCTTGGAAACACTGCCTATTGATATCCCTGAGCTTTTCGACCATTTCTGCGTAACTAACATGGGTACAACCTTGATAGTTACAGGGATAGGCTCTGGGACAGGCAGATGCAATTTCTTTACTCTCACTGTCACTATATCTACTGGGAATAGAGTCATCGTAGTCGGAGTAGTTGTAGTCGCCCTCATAATAGTCATCTCTATCATCTGGTTTAATATTAGTTAAGAATCTTTTTACAGGATCCGAATGCATAGGCAGCCTTCCCACAGGTATCTCGGGAAGTTGCTCAGACAGCTGTTTGTTTATGTCTCGAATTATGTTTGCTATAGCAGCTGTTTTTCTACGGTGGGTTGTGTGCTCTATACTCCAATAGTATTCAAATTCTCTAAAAAGTTTTAAAAATTAGTGTCGCTACGAAAAAAAGATAGATAAAGACTTGTAGTATCTGCACATTTGCATCAAATGAGAATGACTTTCATCATCATATTGGATGTTGGCGTCAAGGGTAAATACCATATTGGCTAAAATGGAAATAAATTATTTATACCGTATAATCTCTATTAATTCTCCCCCTCTCTCGTCACGAGGGTCGGTGATCAACGATTTTTCACGGCTCAACCACCCGACAATTGGGTACTAACACCATACTCAAAAATACATCCGAGATTCAGGGCTATATTTTTGAATATGGTGTCAGTACCTAATTGTCGGGTAGTTGAGCCATGAAAAATGGTTGACCACCGACCGTCGTGATGAGAGAGAGGGGAGGATTAATAGAGGTTATACGGTATTGTTTTCGACGACCCTACAGAGGAATACAGATTTAATAGTTTAGAAAATTACCTAAAAATAGCTCTGTATCTTTTTCATCGATGTAATTCTCATCCCATTTGTTGTCAAGACTAAATAATTCATTGGAAAAGTCACAAGGCTGTTAATTTATCATTAATTTACCAAAATGCTCTTTTAATCAGCTTTCGGCCTTGGCGAGTGCCCAGTTTACGACGAATGAAAGCAAAAAATGCTCGGATTCCCGATGGACAGAAAACAGGACCCCATTTTCTGATATCTCGCTCCACCTTTTGCATGTATTCTAAACAGAAAAGTGATTTTTTACCATGATTGTCTTAGCTATTTGGTATAGCTAGGGTAGCTAAAAGGTTGGTGCAGCTAAAATTAAGCGCTAACAGAGCTTAACTAGGACTTTGGATTCCTACTATGGCTTAGCCTTAGGTTTAGTGCTTTAGGTTTGCGGGAGGTGGAGTTTAGGCTCCGCTAGAGTCGAATTCGACTCTACTGGATTATTCTACCGAATTATAACTACGCAGAGAAGGCCAGCGCATATAAGGCTTTCTGCGTTTAAGAATTGCCTTGAAATAGTTTAGTTTGGCCTATAAAAAAAGTTACCAATTTCTATTTCTAAAACAAACCATAGAAGTCAGTCTTTGCTTGCATGGCTGCTGAACTAGCAATACCCCCAACACTTAATGTGGGATATCGGAGACGGAAGGTAGCCACCAGATTACCACCATAAGAGCCACCGAAACAGACCCATCTTGGATTGAGTGTGTTGTTTTCCCACACATTGGTACTTTGAATGAAAACAGCCAAGTCAGCCAGCACTTGTTCGGTAGTCAAGTATTTGCTGAGCACCTCCACGGAGGTGTTTCTTCAAAAATATACAATATATGTAAAAAAATGTTCTTAAGCCATACTCAAATGGACTGCTGTAGCCAAAGAAACGATGTTCAAGTGCGTAGATGGCTGCATGAAAGTCTTTGGCCCACAAGTAATATTGTAAATAATCATCGTCCACATAAGTCCAGTCAATAGCTGCTTCAGCACCAACCATTAAAAATCTGACTGCGTCTCTGTCTTCTTGTAAGATGTCATTTTTGAAAAAGCGCTTAAGCAATGCTTTTCATATGTGTTTGTTTGTAAGAGAGCGAGTAGCTTAACCGAAAGGGATTACCGAGTAGCGTTTGCCTGTCGCATTTAGCTGGCGCTATATGGCGAGGGTCAAACGTGACAGCTAGACGCGACAGGCAAACGCTACTCGGTTATTCATTTCGGTTAAGCTACTCGGTTCAGATACAGATGTTTTCGTGGATAATGGTGGTAATGAAAACTCTCTTTTGATTAAATAAATTTTCAGAGCTTCTTTGGTACTACCGTATGGTCGTGTCGTAGCTGAGACCTCTTTTTGGAACATAAATCCTAACGAATATGCACTTTGCACGTCCGCACATAAACCTATTCCCTTTCTTTTTTAATTATTTACTTGATCAAATTGAAGTTGGAGAGTAGGGTCAAAATGATCCACATCCTGTCTTATGTATCCAGTCACTGAGTAGCGTCTCTTTATGCTTGTATGATTGTTGTGTCTTTCTTGCATGGCCTTTTTGTGAGCTTTCCTTTTGAGTTGTTGCACCATAGAAACACCTCTTAGCATAGAAGCAAACTTGTTGCGCTTGAAAGTAGCCTTTTTCTAAATTAAAAACAAAAAGGTATCACCAACTATTCCAATAAACGGCAACCTTGTGAAAATCAGCTCTAAAAGAGGGAGAATCTGCTGGAGGCTCTCCATTGGCACTATAATGGATTTTGCCAACCCAGTTATGGATGTCCCTGAATGCTACATTGTCAAGTGTAGTTCCGTCTTCTTTTAGCTCATCGGCGACATGCATTTTGGCCTTTGCTTCTTCTCTTCTATCTAAGTATCAAATTTCAGTAATTTATAGGGAGTTATACCGTTTAGATCCCACCCCACCCCCTCTATTTTAGTCTTAAATCCCCTGTTGTTTTAGCCCCCTCCTAGGCATTTCTAACACGCTATTTTTCGACCCTAAAAGCAAAAAGAAAATTAAGGACAGGGCTAAACGGCATAAGTGCCAATTTATATACTAAAAAGTACCCATTTTCACAGCTAAACCTTCTTCTTTGATCCATTTATTGACTGTTGAAGCCAATATATTTCTAGAATAATTCAGCGCCTTGGGATCACTACTGTGCTGTGGTTGAAGGACAGAGGCATGACCCACACCTTAATTAAGAAGTACAGTTTGTTCAACTACAAAAGAAAATATAAAAAACCCAACCAGGAACATTGATCACACTAGAGCTTGGGTGAGAGACACTTTTGAGACCAACTAGACTCCATGGGTCATGGTCACCATTGTAGATTAAAGCATTAGATCCCCGAAATTGAAAGCATATAGAGCCAATCATAGTTTTATAGGCTTACTTTGTAAGTTCCAGAGATATCAAATGGAAAAGGCCGATTAAGACCTAATGAAAGACTTGTATTTTGCACAGCACTGTTTAAAGTATCGATGGTGTAGGAAGCTATTTTTGACTCAAAAACATCCGCGCAAAGACCGATCCAGTAGCTAAATTACTTTTTAAAACAAAAAAAGATTTCACAACGCAAAATGACCGACTCAAGAGGAACCGTGTTGGAGAAGAGGCCTCGTCCATTGTCTGTGGTCACAAATTGGCCATACTCATAGCATTGCTGGTAGAGCCAGCTTCTTGCGGATGCTAAACAACATGTTCACAGCTATATAACGCTGATAAAATCCACTTACGTTGATCGTAGTCGTCTTTAGCATGAGCAGTGTTGTTCAGCCACTTGACCATCAGCTCATAACTGTTGGGAATGCCTTCATACTCATCTTTAGTGCCGTAAATGTTTTCAAGCAGAAGCCTGGCCAGAGCATAGACTCTATCAATGCTCTTTGAGCGCTCATCAGACATAATCTTGCACACATCATCCATTCCACAGCAACTGGCAAAGGGGCCCTGATAGCGTAAAAATTGACTATGAGTCTTTGAAATGAAACCCCACAGTGTTGACTTTGTTGAAAACCACTGGCAGGATGAACAATTGAATGAGATTGTGGTGCAAAAACTGAATATTCTTGTAGTCCACCGTCAAATCATCGATTTTCGGGCTGAATTTGAGCTCGTCATTAAGCCTGTCTACTCCATTAGGGTATTGCAGTTCATTTCTGACAGCCAGCGCAGACATTTTGATGCCGTGCCAACACTCATAACTGTAATTGGAGTAAGCTTCTTCCACATATCTCTGATAGGCTACCATTGTTTCATTTAAAAACTATAAGAAATGAGTCTTTTTGATGCTTACTGTAAAAGTCAGCCGTTGGGAGGGCATTAGCTGAGTCCGAAACAACTCCCACAGAAAGATAAGGATAGTTTAAGCGAAACCACAGGGCTACTATGCCACCATATCCACTGCCAAACACTACCCATTTGGGTTTAGATTCACCCGATTTTTTGTTCATTCCTTGGATAAAACTAGCCACATCTTCAACTGCTTGACTAGTTGATAAAAAATCATGGTAGTTGGAGGCAAATGTCCTTCTAAAAAGTTATCGTGTCAAAAGCAGCTAGAACAGTGCTTGTTTTAAAGTTAGCGTGTGTCCCGAAAGTTCGGGAATGGAAATCAAAAAGTGGACTCTACTGGATTATACCCCTCTCCTCCCTTTCGAGTGAATGGAAATAAAGTTTGTACACCAATCGAAAGAAGAGCAAGAAGGCTTTTAAATGGTACCAAAACCACAATGTTTCTATTTGGGTGTTGAGGTAGAGAAAATCAATTTTAATTTCCATTCCGAGCTTTCGGGACACCCCCTACTTATACGTATTTTTAATTAATAAACGGCTAACTTTAGGGGCTGGCTTTTGCCGCGCCAGCGATGTTCCAGTGCCCAGACAGTAGCGCCCAAATCTTTGGCCAATGAAACATGGGGCAAAGTCAGATCAGTCACCTTCGACTCGTTTGCAATGTTCTCGCCTTCCACATAGAGCATGTGCACTGCCCCATTGCTGCTGTTTTTCCACTGCCTGTTTACGTAGTAGCGCTAGGAGATTCGCATTGTTATTTAATTTCAGTTTGGTTTGATTAAAAAGCAACTTGATTAAATGTTTTTTTGGTGTTAGGATCAGTGTGATCCAGTGTTTGCACAAAAAACTGTTCATAAGTGCTGCTGGCGGTCCTCGCAGTGTTAGTCAACGTCCAGTCTGTCGACAGCTTACGGCTTTGAATACCCATTTGGAAGTATGGATGGCCATTTAGACTTAATGGAAGCACAAAATAAGAGGGTAATGCGCCTTTGTAAGCTCCTACAATATGTTGAAGCAAAAGCTTAATGATTAAAATTACTTATTACTTGGAAAATGAGTGGAATATGAACTTACAAAAAGCGTCGAGAGATAAAGAAGTGGTCGAAACATTGCAGGTTTTACTTCTCCTGCCACAAATCCAGTTTCGGCTGAAGAAGAAAAGCCTCAAACATTAAATTTAACATTAATCAATTTTTATACGGTCAATCTTCGAGAAGCCGGCACCCCAAGGGTCCAGGCTCCCAGTCCCAAATTATCGAGGGTGTCGAGTTATCCAGGTCCATTTCTAGATAAAACCGCTTCTCAAAACCTTCTTTTGGGGGCCGATTAATCTAGGGTGTCGGATTAGCGAGGGTCGACTATACTCTAAAAGCCCTGAGTACTACCCCTTTGCTTACAACTAGGGCTTCGACTCACGTTAGTGGCGAACCAGCGAATTTTCTATCTTATAAAGGGTTGAAGTTTTTCGGGAGTAACTCACAGTAATTTTTGGAGCAAAGTAGAAAAAGAAACGCTAAAAAAAATACTTCAAGTTGTGCAAACTTGCAAAACGCTCAAAACGATATAACGAAACCCTCGATATATAAAAACATTTTGGCTGGTCCCAAGAGGTTCGTTATATCGAGGTTTGATTTTATAAGATTAAACAAAAGTTGGACAGTAATGATGTGTTTTTTTAATAAAAAGACATGCAATTTTATTAACCAAAATAAATTTGACAATTGATTAAAAATTGCGTTATTTGTACAATTTATCTATTTCTCTCAATATAATTTTAAATTTCTTACTAATAGCTAATTAAGCCAACTATGTTTCCTTATCAATTAATTAATATTTGCTTTTTGCGATTGAATAAAGAGAAATTAATATGAACAATTACTCTTGAAATTTTTTTAAATTAATTACTTTCTGACAATCGCACATAAAAATGTGGGAAAATGGAATTGCAAATGTTTTCGCATTTGAGTGGGATGTGGTAGCACTACTCGCAGTCCGTCAAGACTGGAACATAAGGTCTGTTGTGTATCAATTTCATCAAAGTTGGTTGTCTAGGTTGAGCAATCACTTCATTCAAAACTTACAACAGTGTAACAACCGAAACTAGGGGGAACTTCATAAATTAGACTTTCTAAGCAAATTTATGTGAATGCAATGTTAATACGAAGCCTTCTTTGCTATCATTCTAATTAGATCAGAGGTCAAATTTGTTGAATAAGCCTCCGAATATACCCCGGAGGTGTGTTCCAAAAACTAAGGTTTTTCCATAGACACTTTCCTCAAAGAGGATAGGTCAGGAGCACCACTAGTACCTTGTGATACTGGGTATAAAACCAGATCAAGAGACTATGAGAGCTCATTAATAACCAGAAGCTTTGAATTATGTGCTGGGTTGTTTCTTCTTTGCTTTAGCTGTCTAACCTCTCTTCTCCATGCTCCTTCTTTGCAATTCTCTGTTAACAAATTGACAAAAGCGCATACCAGCCCTTTATCGCGCTGTTTCTCAACGAAAGGAGGGAAGAGAGCCCACTTCTTTGGTTTAATTACCCAAATTTGAGGTAGTTGACTGTTCCTGCCCAGTTAAGCGGCGGAATTGTAAATTTTGGAAAGCATTGCCTTTACAGACAGTGCACATATGGCTCAAAAAGCTGCTGCACAACTCAAAATCAGGATTAGTTTGTTCGGTTTCTAACTTCTAACCTAGCGAACAACACATCATGAAACACACATGCGGGATTAATTGTTTCGATGAAACTCTCTGGTGTCCTAGAGAAGTTGAGAGGTTCGGAATAGCTTGTGTTAGCATTTCAACTCCAAGCCTTTAGCCTTGTCTCCCGAACAAAAAGAGTTAAAAAGTACGATTTGGCACCATTTATAAAATAGTTTATTGATCCAAATGTATTTTTCAGTTATCAATTCTTCCTGTATGAGGGCCTTTAGGTCTTCGGACCCATCTAACTAGTTGTTTTTTGATTTGTTTTCGAGCATCCTTTAGCTCTTGGGTATCATGCACGTCTTCTCTCTTCATATCTGCACAATGAGAAACGCCTTAAATTTTTACTTATTTACTTGTATCAGCCTTTCTAATCACAAATACCTGGCACAACAATAGAAGTGACGTTTTTCTCAGGCTGAAGTGGCTGATAAACGCTTAAAGTGGCCCATGGATCTAAATTTTCCTTGTATTTTAGAATAAAATGGTAACTATTTAAATTAAACCTTCTGAGCCATTAATGAACATCACATTTGTGCCCTAAAATAAATTGTGTCTCTAATTTATGAAGCAAGCTTATTGTGTTACGTTGTAATTGTCTTGTCCTCCGTAGGCGGCATTGGTTCTAGCCACTGTTTGATCTATTAGCGATCGATTGTACTGAACACCAAAGACGTCAGTGCATAGATTTAAATAAAAACTGAAAAAGTGACTTTCCTTTTTTCAATTCTCCGTATGTTTAAATGTTACAAAACTCGTATAAAAGTGAAAAAAAGAAGAAGCAAGTATCTAACATGTCCACATGTTACTTAGATTAGACCTTGCCCCATCAACTGTTTAAATTTTGAAGTTGTGTTCGCCCTCACAAAGAGTAGGGTTGTCGGGTGCCTGAAATTTTCGTATACCTGTCAAACCTCGATATAACGAACCCCCGATGTAACGAAGCCCTCGATATAACGAACATTTTGGCTGGTCCCCAGGGGTTCCTTACATTGAAGTTTGACTGTAATCAAGTTTAAACAATTCGACGGGGTAAATGACTAATTTGAGCCATTTAAAACATACTTGATGGGCAGAGAACTTCCGAATATATTGTAGCCATAATTGGTAGATTGCATATAACCCCACTTAAAGCCTTTAATTATGTTATGATATGCTTAAATAATTGTTTCACCTGAGAGCATTGAAGCCAAAGCCAGAGGCGAGCTAAAAAAACCATTTTTCTACAAAAAAATAAGCCCATTGTGTAAAAGAATTGCTCTTGCTCCCTTTTTTAATTGTCTCCCTATAGCAGTCTAGTACACCGAAAGCTGTTCTTACACTGGTCTGAGCAGAATGTCCCATCATAGCAATGGCGGTTGATGTCCTGCAAATTCTCCAAATACTGGTTGTAACTAATTCGATCACAGTCTTTGCAATTGCTTGGGCACACCATCTCCACCGCTCCGGCGTCCGCATCATCCCCTCTGCTTGGCTGACTGTCGTCGTAGTCATGGTAGTTGTCTGAGTCCTCATCTTTGTACTGGTAGTAGTCAGGATTGCTGGGTGCATCTTTCGCATCACTCTTCCTTGAGCCATTGTTAGGAGGAGGCAGTACTTTTATTGAGTCAGCAGTCCGAAGGAAGCTATCTACAGCTCTCTTCTTGCGACTACTCATTTTTTTGATCCTCTTCTGAACATCGGCCTCATAATCATAGTAGTGATCAAATCGGTAATAGTGGTAGCAGAGGCTAAGCAGCTGATTGTGATTCTCGTCGTCATATTGGATGACATTTTCCAGCAGAAATATTTGCTCAATCTTAATTTGCAATACACTCATTAGAAACTACTGTAAATTCCATAAAATCTTTTTAACTGGGAAGAAGCGGGCATCATTCTCGTCTACGTAGTTCTCGTCCCAACGATTGCTGATGCTACAACATACTTTGTTGGCTAAAGAAAGTGTTTCTGCGCATAATTGGTCTACCAAAAGATTTGCTTTAAGCCGACACGCCCAGATCTAGCATTCATCCACTTGCGGAGAAAAGCAAAATAGTGGCGCATTGCAGACGGACACCACTTAATACCATAAGTGTGAACATCTTTTTCAATTTTTTGGGTGTATTCTAAAGTAACAATGCTTTATTCATTGCAGTTTTAATTTTATTATTAGACATACCGAAGAAATCGGTTTTTGCCTGCAGTGGAGCAGAACTAGCAATACCACCTAAGGAAAGGCTTGGGTATCGAACTCTGAATGCAGCAACCAAATTTCCTAAAGCGAGTTTTTGAGACATGAGATTATAAAAAAAGGGTGGCGGGCAAAAAGAGCGACAGGGTTAATTACTGTTTGGAAGTCTTTACAGCTAAATGTGAGGCTAAAAGCCAGTCTAGGAGCGCTGACCCTGTGTAAAATGTGCAGAAGGGACCGCAGCCTGACATTCCGCTACGCAATTGAATTTGAAGAAAAAAATATGGGAACGTGTGTCTGTAGCATTTAAAAAATTAAAAGACTTAAGGTTACCTGCATAGGAACCGCCAAATATTATCCATCTAGGGTTGGTGTTGTTCTCGACCGTATTCATGGTGTTTATGAAGACAGCAATGTCTGCCAACACTTGCTCAGTATTCAAATACTTTGACAGTAGCTCAGTGGAGCAATTTCTAAACCAATAGCTTTGAAATATTTTTTTCGGTGC
Source organism: Subanguina moxae (assembly GCA_000981365.1). Taxonomy (NCBI): domain Eukaryota; kingdom Metazoa; phylum Nematoda; class Chromadorea; order Rhabditida; family Anguinidae; genus Subanguina; species Subanguina moxae. Next base: position 13,580 of record BBSZ01007521.1, on the reverse strand, counting down.
TCAACACCTTAAAGAATTACTCAAATGGATTGCTGTAGCCGTAGAATCGGTGCTCAAGTGCATACATAACTGCTCGGAAGTCTTTGGCCCAACGGAAGTAGTGTAGATAGTCATCTTCCACATAATAGGCATTCAATGCCGATTCTCCTCCAATCATCAAGAAGCGCACGGCATCTTTGTCCTCTTGAAAGAGATCATTTTTGAAGAATCGCTAAATTTTGTGGTGTTAGAAGGGTAAAATCTTTTGGCTAAAGACACCTGCTTAAACACTAGATTACTAGCAGAATCAAAGTGGTCGACATCCTGATCCACATACCCTGCTCTAAGATTCTTCTTTTCAGGCATAGCTTCCTTTTGTTGGTTGTGAGTGCTGTTGAAACGCATCTTTTTCATTTTAGTCCTTAGATATTTGTCCATGTGTTGGTGAATTGAGCCACCCTTGAAAGGGAAATAACCTCTTTTTACAGTCTCCTGAACATTTTTTATGGAGAAGAATTTCTTTTTATCAAAAAAAAATTACTTTTTTGCTTGGAAAAGTGAAGTTGAGATTGATGTGCAAAGATTGGTTTTTGGGATAGGCAATAGAGGTCACCACTCGTTTGATTTCTTCAAAGACTATTGGAGGTAAAGAATTGGTATTTTTATCCACCAGCTTTCTGTATGTCAGTTGTGTGGAAGCTAAAAAATTTGGGGGGATATAATACAGTAGTATCGGAAAGCCATTTTCCATTCCTTTTCGTCATAGAAGGTTGTTTTTGGGGAATCAACTTCTATATTTTGCCTTGGGGATCAAGGTAAAAAACCAAAAATAGAACGTAAAGTAAATACAACCAAGTCTTAGGCTCAGGGTAGGCCAGTGTAGGTAAGCCGTGAACAACTAAATCTACGTGAAACTAGCGAATGCCTAAGCGAATGATGCTCCATTTAGTGTTGTCGACTCGTTCGGCCGAAAGTGTCGGCTGACCGACAATTCTAGTTCTATTAGAAAGAGCACAATATGCTTATTTACTTGAAATTAAGATTGCATAAAGACAGCTCACCCTTGCTCTTTTTTTGATTCAGCCATTTTTTGACAGTCGGAAGCATTAGATTTTTTCTAGCATAAGTCAATTCGGAGGAGTCAGTTGAAGCAATAGGCATAAGTACAGGTGCATGTCCAACTCCTTATTGTTAAATTATTAGTAGTATTTAGAAGCGTTGATATCAGACTACCCGGAACAGTATATATAGTGGAGCTTTGGTCGGCTACAGAATTGACACCCAGCAGCTGCCAAGGATCAGTGCCTGAAATAACCAAAAAAATCAATTTGTTAAAACTACTATTGGGTGGGTGCAAGAAAGGTTTTGTAGGGAGGAGAAGAGATAAGTAAGGGGCCACTTTCTAGGAAAAAAGAAGATCTTGAACATAGTTTCTCTTACAGAGACCTACCGCATAAAGAAGCTCTGGTATACATGCTTCTTTTATGCATCCAGAGCCTTTTTCGTTTCCGTTCCGCATATCCCCTTTTTTTTGGTGGCGATTTATAACCCAGTAGAGTTAAGAATTATATAAAAATCCTACACTACCTCCATAGAAAACAATCGCATTGCTACCCTGAAATATAAACTTAATGGTATGTGTATCGTTGCGTGTGTGCACCTTGTATTGTCGAGAAGTGTCAAAGGTTTTCTCCAAATTTTTGATTCCGCCTTTCAGGTTGTCCACAGTGTAGGTAAAGATTTTTTCTTCAAAAGCGTCTGTACAAATGCCAATCCAGTAACTAAAATAGGTCTAATAATTTATTGAGAAAGGATGCTTGGTGTTTTAATAAACATAAATTTGACGTCTTCTCAATGACTTACTCATTTGGAACAGTGCTCCAAAACAGTCCATGTCCACTGTCAGTGGTGATGAATTGTCCAAATTCATGACATTGCTGATACAACCAGCTTCTTGCCGACGCTTAAAACAAAACCTAGTCAGATTGCATATATAGCTTTAAAAAATTCCGACGTTGTTCTGTGTCATCCGGCTCATGTCTTGTGTTGTTGATCCATTTGATCATGTTCTCGTAGCTGTTGTCAATGCCTGGCCAGTCCTCTTTGCCAGTATGAGTGTGGGAGTAGAGGTGTTTTGCCCAATTGTAGACTCTGTGAATGTCTCTTCCCTTTCTACTTTCCATGAATTTGCAGAAGTCATCAATGCCACAAGATGTGGAAAAAGGACCCTCAAAATTTTTGTACTTTATATTGCTTCTTTCTCTTCCAAATAAATTTACAATGTTGACTTTGTTGTACAAAATTGGGATTTCAAACAAGCCAATCAAGTTGTGGTGCAAATGCTGGTAGTTCTTGTAGTCCATTTTCCAGCTAATTGAGGGCGTGATTTTGAGTTCATCATTTAGTGTCTTAATGCCTGAAGTGTATTGCAACTCGTTACGAATGGCCAGAGCGGAGAACTTAGTGCCATGCCAGCAATCATAGCTCTGGTTAGAGTAAGACTCTTCGATGAACTTCTGGTAGTCTGAAATATCAGCTTTGTCAAAATAAGCCTAATCTTGAATCATTGATATCAAAATTAGATGTGAAATTTAATTGGAAGGTACAAGTAAGGGGCCACTCTTTAGCAAAAGGTCTTGAACATAGTTTTTCTTTTATCTTTTATAGAGTCCTACCGCATGAAAAAGCTCTGGTATGCATGCTATTTTCATGCATCCAGAGCTTCTTCTCGAATGATTAATATCTCTTTGTGTGCGCATCTCAACTCCAGGCCTCCGAGCACCCGCCATCCCCCGTAGTGGACTCTCATAGACTTACTTGCGAGATGAATCCGAGCTCTTGATCAAAAAATGCATGTATAACCAAATCGCTCTGAAATTTTGGCGGAGGGGGGTATATCCTAGTAGCTTTTTGTTAGGGAGACGGGCGGTATATATTCTAGTAACATCGATTTTTGTAATAGATATATAGCAGACTTACTGTAAAAGTTGGTTGTGGGCACTACGGCAGGTGAATCTGCAATCGCACCTACACACAATTGAGGATATTTTTGACGAAACCATAAGGCAAGGACAGCTAAAAACCCATAAGTTACTCTTCAAAATCATTTTAAGGATGTTGACCCACTTACTGGCAAATCAAAATTCTCGTTTTTAAAGAAGCAGGTAAATTTTGTATATTTTCTCTAAACTTTTGGTATTGGTACTCTCTGTAGACTTTAGAGTGCAAAAAAACTCCAGAGAAAACATGATCAAATTTTCGCCTGGGCTAAAGTATGGAACAGGCACCTCATTCACCTGTAGAACCGCATCTGGTTTAGAGTCGACTGGGGTGTCTGTTCCATAGTTGCTGCTTCGCGTACTCCAAAAATTGCAATTTTGACTTTGCTATAGGTCAGAGCCATTTTTAAGAGTGAGATATACCTCCATAGTTCCTTCCCACTACAACCCATTTAGGATCGCTTTCTTTGGACATAATGTTGGTTGAGTTGATAAAGTTAAAGATGTCTTCAACAGCTTGTGCGGACGACAAATAATCTGCATAGTTGTTGTGAAAAGTTCGTCTATGAAACCGAACATAAGTTAGAGAGTATTTATTTTCAGAAGTTGTGCTACCTGAACGGCTGGCTTTTTCCTCTAAAGCGGTGCTCTAGTGTCCAAACGGTGGCTCCGACCTCTTTAGCTAAAGCTACATGAGGCAGATTAAGGTCAGTTACGGTGGCATCACTGGCTGTGCCTTCTCCTTCCAACCACAAGATGTGGGCGTTAATTTTTGTGTCTCTCCACTCAGAATTAACAAAATAGCGCTAAAATGAAAACCAACTTTTTTAAAATGATTAGGACTGTAACAGGGTATAAGGTGAGTCTCGCCTTATTTAAAATGTTTACCTGTTTGAAGGTCTTCACAAAGTTCTGGTAGTGGGTTTTATTAGGTTGATCAAATTGATCTGTGTTTTGGTCAAAGTATTTTTCATACTGACTTGGCCCAGCTTTGACCACTTCTTTGTGATGACCGTATAGTCCATTGTAGGAAAATGGCAGAGGTATGTGAGCTACGCTCGTCAAAGCAACCTAAATTTTTATATGCTTAATATGTTCTATCATAATAGTCGTTTTTGTTGTTTATTTTGATGTTAAAGCGTTTTTAGTAAACTCGAAAAGACTGCAGTAGACTCTTTAATACAACCTCAATTAAATTTGCTTGAGTCTTCTGCAATTGTAGGGATTGTTGGAATAGGTCTTTTGATGCATACCGCATTCTTTCTAGCAATTCGGCCCTTTACGACAAGTAGGGTGCGTTTTTTTACCTTTGTCTCCGCCTTTGTTAAAAAGGATTTAAAAATACTATTTTCCACACTTTCTCGTCACAGAAAGTGGGTTGTTGGGAAGTCGCAAACTTCCATATTTTCTCTTGGGAAACCAAGGTAAGCAACCGCAGGCACTACCCTTAGGCATACAACTATGCCCTAGGATTAGGGTAGGCCAGCGTAGGTTAGTCAGCCACTAAACATAGGTATAACATGATATGCGCTGAGTTTCTGCCAACCTACATCAGCCTACCCTAAGCCTAAGGCTTAGTTGTATGCCCAAGTGTAGTACCTGGAGGTAAAAAATACGTAAGGTTGTTTATCTTGGTAAGGTTGTTTACCTTGGTCCTCGGAGGCAAAAAAAAAATCCCAGGAATCGACTTTCTGTGACGAGAAAATGTGGAAAACAGTTTTTCAACCCTTCTTAGCGTATTATAAATGTTAGAAGGGTCTAAAACAACAGGAGAGAAAAGGCAAAAGAGGCACTTACTTGTGGTATAGGGCCAGCATTTTAACAAAATTAAGAGCATATTCACATCTAAAGGTAAAATCAGTCTTTCAACATACCTCAACTATGCAAAAAAGTAGGAAAGCCAATTTAGTGAATGTGCAAGCATAATTTGCAAAGACCAGCTTCATGACTGTTGCCAATGAAGCTAAAAAAAGCAACAATCTTTTCTTTTAGTCTTTGTGCTGTTTCCTTCTTTTCGATTTTATGAAGAAGTTGTTCAATTGTGTTAATTTGCGAAGTAAAAATTTCACTGATAAAATCTCTTTATCAAAAGTCAGCAAGAAAGTGAATGTTTATTAATTGTGCACGTCTACTTTGGGAGCTTTTCTAATTAGTGGGACAATGAGTTGGTTTAACGGCGTTTAATATTAGTACATATACTTTATGGCTTATCAGTTTTTCTATTATGCTAGCTACTTTGTATTTTTATTTAAAAAGATATGAGTAGAAGTAAGAAAACAATAGATTACGGTTTAAGAGCAGTCTGTTTTATATGTAAAGAGCAATAAAATAAAAAAGCGGTACCGCTGTACTATACCCCCAACAAAAATGAGTGAAGTCTTGCGTGTGTATCCTATGTCCTCCAACTTTTAGGATGCTTCGTGAACGAAAAATGTCGAAAATTAAGCGAACACCCTCTAATAAGCGGGCCGCCTAGCACAGGGTCAAAAAATAAGCGGGCATGCCCGCTTATTAGAGTAAATACGGTATGTACCGAAAAAGTGATGATATAAAAAAGTAATTTTTAAAAGAAGCACTGCATCAGCTTTCACTTATACTTTGTGAACAAAATGGAACTTGGAAATAAATTTGCAAGCTGACAAAGGTTGAGTAACAAAACTTTATGAACCAAAAATTCAACTAGCTGCTGAAACAACTACGAAATGATATGGAACATATTTCAATAGTCATCTACAGGTTGTTGGTTCGAGCCTCGTCGAATCCATCTTATTATCTGCTTCTTAGCAATTTTACGAGCCTCCTTTAGGCCTTCCAAGTCATGGTCGAATTCGCGGAACATGTCCGCCACATGATTGGTACCTGGTAAAATTAAAAATGTATTATTGGCTTTCAGCATGAAACCTACCATCGACTGTCACAGAGGTGGTGTTTTTAACAAAATATGGATGAGGTGGTGTGGTCACACCAAGTGTTGACCAAGGATCCTCAGAGTGGTTGATAAACAACACCTGGAAATTAAGGTTTCTCGCAAAAATATAGCTTTGCAAATTTCACCTTTGATCCTTTGAAGTTCTCCTGTCCTCCATACTTAGAGTTGGTATCCTGTACTCCAGCATCCATTAATGTTCGATTAAAAGCAGCGCCAAAAACATCAGTGCACAGGTCAATCACAAAGCTTAAGTTTAATTATTTTTACAAAATATTGCAATAAATTGTCTGATTTTTAAAAAGTGGGGCTATTAAGCCTAAGAGACCGGATTGGGACTGCCGAATTATCGAGGATGTCGAGTTATTGAGATCCATTCCTTTATAAAACCACTTCCCGGCATTTTCCTTGGAGTGCCGGGTTATCCGAGGGTTGACTGTATTTTAATATCTTTATGACTAGTTTATCGATAACTTATTACTTCACTGGTAGTCCACTCTCATAGATGTTGTATCCGTAGTTAGTGGAATGTGCATGTCCCCATTGTGTGCAGCTAAGCCAGAGCCAAAGACGAGCTTAACCAATCAAAAATACCCTTTTTAATAAGTAGGCTCAATTTCAAACCTTCATCAGTAAATGCAAAATGTTCATAATAGATTTCGTAGTAGTAGTCACGATAAATATTTTGCAATGAGGTGACCAATCTGTTGTAGCTGACTGGCTTTCTACACCTTCCATAGCATTCCGCAGGGCAAATGACCTCAGGCTCACCACTGTCACTGTCACTATATCTGCTTGGCTGACTGTCATCATAGTCATAGTAGTTGGAGTCTCCTTCGTAGTAATCGTCTCTGTCATCTGGTTTCAATCCCACCAATCCATTGAAGGTGTTGTTGAGACGTTTGGTCGAGTTTTTGGCCCAGAGAGCAAGCTTAGCAGCTAAGGCAATCCTGATACATTTTGTTTGAGTTAAGCTAAAAGTACCATTAGGGCGTTGAAAACGCCTTTTTTCTGGGGCAGCACGCTCATAGTTGAACTGTTTAATATCATCGCACATGCGATAAAGCACTGAATGCCTGCCATAGATCTCATCTAGAGCAATCACCTCATCCAAAGCATACACCAGTTCGGCTATATTTGTAAAAAAATTTAATGTTTATTAAGCATTAGTAATTGCAATTGCAAAATTCTACCTATAAAAAGTTGGGCGTCCTTTTCATCAATGTACTCTTCATCCCAATGATTTGGTATACTTAATAGAAATAGGTTGTGTCACAAGTCTTGCGCTTTTTGTTCAAAGGTTCAACTCGGACTACTGCTTTCTTACTTTATATTGCAAACATCGTTGAAAAAACAAAAACAGCGTAGTAGTAACAGAATACAGTCGAACCTCGATAACCCGCCACCCCTGGGAGCTGACCAAAGGTGACATGTTATTGAGGATGACGGGTTATCGCGAGTAAGCTTTGTTAGGTTAAAATAGCCATATTTATCTACTCAAAGCTTTGTTTCTTCTACAAATTTTAGATGCTTACCTTCACAAGCTCGCCGCTCACTGGAAGATTCAGACTCCTGACTTATTAATCGATAGGACTAGCGCTTCTTCCATTTTACCATGCATTCCTGGCTTGAGTCGATCTCGCTTTGCACAACCACTTTCTTCGATCGCCTTGATTGCATCCTTGTGCTTGACAGTCCCATTGGTATTGTGCGTGGAATCTTGAACTGCTTGGCTAAAATGAATTTGTTCTTGTTTGACGCAGCTGCCACAAAAAAATGACGATGAAACGCAAGTGTGATGGGTGATCAAGGGTGGCGGGTTATCGTGGGCTTGTAGAATAACTTGTGAAAAACTTGTGGAATTTATTTGCCCTCCAACCAAATCAGGCTTTGGCTGACGGGTTAGCGAGGGGAACAGGTTACCAAAGTTCGACTGCATATCAAAATTGTGCATAGAGACAGACAGAAAGCAAAAATAACAACCAATAGTGCGAATTAAACCTTTGAACGAAAAACCGTAGAACTTATGACACTACCTAATGTTTCTCATTTTGTTATCAAGACCATATCATTTTAAAAACTAACCAAAATGCAGCTTTAACCTCTTTTCGACCATCCCGAGTGATCAACTTTTTGCGGTTCCAAGCATAATAGGTGCGGAGATCACCAGCGCAAGACTGTACAGCATATGTGCGAACGTCTTTTTCAACTTTTTGTGTGTATTCTGTAAGTAGAAACACTGATTTGCATTTTGTATAAAATAGAGTGGACAAAAATGTGAAGACATTTTTAAATCGAGCATATGCAAAAACTTTCTAAAAACACTTTTGTTGAGAAAAGGCGTGGCCATACCCAAGACTTGGATGGTGACTAGGTAAAGAATCAGTGACCCGGAGCGAGTTGGTCTTTTACCACCAAAATTACTTAAGTGTTATATAAAACGGGTTTACCATAGAAATCAGTTTTCGCCTGCATGGGGGCTGAACTAGCAATAGCACCCAAAGTGAGCTGAGGATAGCGTAGACGGAAAGCAGCAACCAAACTGCCGGCATATCCACCACCAAACACAATCCATCTGGGCTTGACAATTTTCTCCACAGAATTAATGGTGTGGACAAACACTGCAGCATCAGCCAGAACTTGCTCGGTGGTAAGGAAACGCAAGTTACTAACTGAGCTGTTTCTGAAAAGAAATGAGAAATGAAATAATTTTGTAGGCATCTAATGTGTTTACTTAAATGGATGACTGTAACCAAAAAATCTATGCTCAATTGTGTAGACGATGGCTTTGAAATCTTTGGCCCAACGGTAGTATTGAAAAAGGTCGTCATCCACATAGCTCCAGTCAATCATCATTTCTCCACCAAACATTAGAAAACGAGCACAATCCTTGAAGCGTTGGAAGTTGGAGTTTTTTAGGTAGCGCTGGAATGTGTACTGTTGACATTGTAAGACTCGTATGAGTACGCTGACTGAAGTGAACCTCTACCTACGCAGGCTTTTTCACCATTTTTTTATGCTTGCAAGAGGATATAAGTGAGGGTATTGAGGACACAAAAAATTCATTTACATAATTGACTGTGTAACCTGGTTAAACTTGAGGTCTGATTTGGGATCAAAATGGTCGACATCCTGTTCAATGTATTGCGTCTCCATGGCTCGCTTTTTTCTCCCCCTGTGCTCTGTAGCTTGTGGACTTGCTTTTGGTCGGACTTGCATAAATCTCTTTAATTGGGTGCCAAAGTTTACAGCACCATGAAGAATATGATGAGCAACACTTTCTGTTCTAAGACCTTTGTTTTGCTGTAATAACATCTACCGGATTATTTTCTACATTAGCATGACTTACCTTCTTCTTTAAAAACTGCTCCTCATGAAATTGTGCTGGGGTGGAAACAAGTCTTCCCATCAAGTTTTTTAATTTGGGAAATTCAACAGACTTTTCCTCCTTATAATTCTCGGAGACTTGCACTCTTTCTAAACAAAATATTTTCGGTACTGCTGTATTATGCCCCCACCCCAAAAAGTACTTGGGTTTTCTAGGTATATTGACCATATACCGTAGATGTTCTAATACAGCCCCGCTCTATTAAATTTTTTTTTATTTTTTTTTTGCGGAGGAGGGGAGGTATAATCCGGCAGAGTCATTTTGTCCCATTTATATCTCAATTTTTACCATCATATTCATCGTCTTTGAGCTTTTTATTCCTTTTCCTGTCTCTCACAAGTCTTTTAACGCGTTTAGTCATAACCATTCTGGCATATTTCAATGGATATTTGTCGTTCTGATGAGCTGGTCTAAGAACAGCCGCATTTCCAACGCCTGAGACCAGTTTATTTGACTTATTTGGGTTGTAATAATAATTTTTACCTGGAATTATAGTAACACTTGAGCTTCGTGTGTTATACACATCATCAATTCCCAAAAGCTGCATTGGATCAGTCCCACCATAGAAAATAGTGGTGTTGGCGCCCTAAATGGACACGTCCAATAGGTCACACGGTGGTGAATTAAACCTTGAATTTTTTCGACGTATCAAAAATAGCTGCTGTTTTCTTCACACCAACGACCAAATCTTGAGCAGTAAAGGCAGAAATGTTTGGTGCAAAAACGTCGGTGCAAAGACCCACAAAGTAACTAGGAATTAATATATGTGCTAAAAAAAAGTTTTATTCAATTGCAGTTAGTACTCATTGGGGACTGTAGCTGCAAACAAGCCCCTTCCGTAGTCGGTTGTAATGAACTGGCCAAACTCATTGCACTGTTGCCACAACCAGCTTCTGGCACTGGCTGAAAGTAGCTTAAGAGTGTTGCTTGTAAAGTCGATTGATTCAGGTAACCTTGCTCTGGATCACTCTGGCTTTCATCAGTCAGATAAGAGACGGTCTTCTCGTAGCTGTTGTCAATTCCCGGCCATTTGTCTTTGTTGCCGTGAGTGTTGGTGTACAGCATTTTGGCCAAGTCAAAAACCCTTTCTATGTAGCGCACAGATTTCTTGGAGACTATGTCACAAATTGCCTTTACACCGCAACAACCGGCAAATGGGCCCTTTATAGCTTTTATTGGTTTAATTTTGACGATTTGGATGTGGAGAAAAGACTTACAACATTGACATTGTTGTAAACAACAGGTACTTCAAAAAGCTGGAGAATGTTGTGATGCAGATGTTGCAAACTTAAGCTCATATATGGTATAAAAGGGTACGGAGGAAAAAAATTTGGTAAAACTATGGTTAGCCATGGTTTTTCCCCCAAATTCTTAATATTTTTGAATAAAGTATACCGGGTCCAGGGGTCCAGGGGGTTCAGAGAGTATGCCGGCTGCAAGGGATCAACCGTATCCAGAGAGTATACCGGGTCCACGGGGTATACCGGGTCTGCAGCGAGAATTTCAGCGACGCGTAAGCGTTGCCCTAGGCGTTTTTTTAGCAAGTTCAGCGGGCCCCATGTAGCCCGTTCCCTAGTTTTGGAAAAAGAAACCATGGCTTATCCGATCTCCATAAATTTCTACCTTTTATAATCAACTTTGGCTTCACTAATTTTAGGGTTGAGTTTCAACTCGTTGTTCAGCCTATCCACTCCATTTTCATACTGAATTTCGTTGCGAATAGCAATGGCTGCGAACTTGACGCCATGCCAACACTCGTAACTGTGGTCAGAAAAGACCTGCTCAACAAACTTTTCGTATCCTTAAGTCTACTGTTATGCAGTAATTTTGGGATTTTGATTGGTGATTCTCTACCGAAAAAGTTTGGAGTGGGAACAACGACCGGCGAGTCAGCCACTATGCCATATGTGAGACGTGGGTATTTTCGGCGCAACCAAAGGCCAAGCGATGCTCCGTATCCGGTAGCGAAAAGAACCCATTTGGGGTTGACCTCCAAATCTTTGTTCTGAGCTGTAATGAAGTTTTTGATGTCTTCAATGGCTAAAGAAGCGGACAAAGCACTCTTGTAATTGGCTGCAAATGATTTTCTGTAAATGAGCTTTTTGTTCAACTTTTTTACTCAACAAGTCTTACTCATAGGGAAGACTTTTCCCCCTGAAGCGGTGCTCCAAAGACCAAACAGTGGCTCCCAGATTATTGGCTAATGTATTGTGCGGCAAAGCCAGGTCACTGACTCTGCTGCTACTAGCTATGTTTTCACCTTCTATGTACAAGAAATGAATGTTTTTCTTGTTATTCTTCCATTGTGTGTTGACATAGTATCGCTGGAATTGATTTTTTAGTGGAAAATCGCGTTTTATGGAGTTAATTTAATCACAGACGGGTCCACGGGGGTTTAGCAGGTCGAGAGGGTTAAGGGGTATAGGCATCCAGTGAATTAGGGCTCATAAAGGTTGGGAGCGCTTTTGCCTCAGGCATACAACTGAGCCTTAGACGTAGGGCAGGCCAACGCAAGTTGATTAAGCAAATTCTGGTCCAACCAACCTGTTTAAAAGTATTGTAATTGCTTGAGTCAAAATGATTCTGTTTTTGCACAAAGTAGTTTTCGTAGTCTGTTTGTAGTTGTTTGATAGAAGAGTTAATTTTTGCAAGCATAAGGTCATCCACTCCATACAAAGGTAGACCAGCTGGATGAAAAGGCAGTGGCACACCTATCGGTAAACTGCTTGAATCATTAGCTTTTGCCTAAAATTAAATTCTGGGCACGCTTAGCAACTTTTATAAACTAGCTTACATAAAGACAAATAGCTAGGAGAACAAGAGGTTGAAAAAGCATTTTCAACGCACCAGCAGAAGAACCTTGAAACAGCCTGGGTTTGGTCTTCTGAAAAAATTGAAATGAGGGCTCTAACCGAGTTCTTCAACCACTAGTTCTTGACTGGGTAGTTGTTTACTGGAATTGGTGAAAAGAAACCTCTGTTTACCTTCCTACTGTTGTTTAAGTGACATTAAAAGATATATTATTCATTAATATGTAGCTCGCGTTAGGCCCGCCTGAGACGGGCCAGTCGCTCGCCGCCACGCTGCTTAATACAATGATGAGGGCTTAATACAACGAGTCACACTAATTGTGTCGATGAACTACCCGGTTGAAGAAATTTCCGATTTTTCGATAGGTAGATAACAACCCAGTTGAAGCCACTCTCCAACCCACTCTCCAGTCGAGAATAAGCGGTTGAATAACTCGAGTAGAGCCGAAATGAGATTAAAAATAAACCAAATGAAACATTAAACATAATGAATGCAGGTGTACTTGTCATTTTTTATGGCATGAAGTTATCTTTTCAATTAAAGTGAAAACAAATTGATAATATGCTGCTTTTCCATGTCCCTATTATTAATTAACGGTTGCAACTGTCTGCACTTGGTAAAGAGGGAACAGAGTTTGCTTAATCAAAGTTGTGCTTATCACATAATGCTAACCAACAAAAGTCAGACAAGAAAAAGGCCTTAAAATAAAGGAGCTAGATAAGTGGAAAGAGAAGGCCTAAATCTATACTCTATTTTATCTTTTTACATAAATAGTTCTTAAACAAAGGCCTCTTGTCTATTTTTGATTCCAAAAGGCATTTGAAAACCTGTTTTTGTGGTAATTGAGGTGTTTTACCTAGGGAGGGGTTGCAGAGTGGGGCTGATTATTATGGAACTTTTACCCTGCTCCCAAGCAGGATAAAGGTTTTGAGAACAAATTTGAAGTCTTTTTTGTAATGTTGTGCAATAAAACATATTACTCTATTAAGCGGGCAGCATCTAATGAGCGGGCCCCCTTGCAAAGGGTTGAAAAACACCCATTTGATGTATCGCCATTTTCTGTTGGGAGAGGATTAGGGGTGAATACGTCCATGTAGCAGTATACCCATATTTTGCCTATACTCTTTGCTGTACACCGCCTTTTAGCAATACTCTTACCCTTCTCTTTCCTTATTTTCGTACTCTTTACTAGGGACGGTCGCGGCTGCGGCTAGCCGCAGCCGCATTTGCGGCTAGCCGCACCGATTTTTGAGAAATAGCCGCAGCCGCACAGCCGCAGCGACAATATTGAAATAGCCGCAAGCCGCAGCCGCAATTTGTGAATAGCCGCACTCAAGAAATTTAGAAATTAAGCTTTGATTTTTACAATTTGTCCTTGTTTATTTCGAAACTTGTTCCTGTTTATTGTAGTATTAGCATTTGGTTTTTCCAAAATAGCCGCAGCCGCATAGTTATCTGGAGATAAATTCGATCTTTT
>BBSZ01007519.1:0-10732 GCA_000981365.1 Subanguina moxae | reverse complement strand
ATTTGTTGCTAAAATCGACAGTCCTCTTTGTCAATTTAATAAGTTTGTAATTTCGAAGACCATATCTAAAAAAAACTTTAATTGTCTGGATTAATCCACAAAAAAGGGGATCAGTTGCCGCAATCATCTACAGCAAAACGATAAAAAGGAAAGTTATATAAAATTTGGGTCAAACCTTTTCTTCACATCCACACCAAGTGCTTTTCTTGACCGAAAAGATGAATGCTGGCTAAAATAAATGTTATTGATTCTCCGTTAATCCTTATTCCCCCCGGTTGGCGCACTCCTCCTAGGGTTGTGAAAGCGAATGATTGAGCAGTGTGATTGATTGGAGCTGAGCAGGGGAAATTAATGACGGTCGGTTCGCCACCTTCTTTGTGGTCATTTTTCCAGCTTCATGCTAGCCATTTTGGGAGAGAAATCTCGTGTACCATTCTCGTCTTTCTCTTTTCAGTCACATATCCGCTTCCTCTAAGACGTCTCTTCAAACTTGTTTTAGCGTTTGCGCGAGTCTATTGCTGTGATTCACTTTTCACATACTAAAGACAAACCCGGTGTCCTCAACTTAGGGGAGGGGATTGGCCATCTCCTTCAGTTCCTCTGTACAGTCGAACCTCGTTAAACTGGCACCCCTAATTCAAAAAAATGTGTTTGTGGCATTGTGTTTTTGACCTATGTTTTGCTGGTGTCTTCTGGGCATGTTATATACCAAAATTTAGCTTAGATTCTAGGCTACGTTTTGGTATATAACATGCCCAGAAGACACCAGCAAAACATAGGTCAAAAACACAATGCCACAAACACATTTTTTTGAATTTAGAAGTTCGTTATATCGAGAGGCGACTGTACAGTCAAACCTGGATAAGCCGACACCCCTCATTCAAAAAAATGTGTTTGTGGCATTGTGTTTTTGACCTATGTTTTGCTGGTGTCTTCTGGGCATGTTATATACCAAAATTTAGCTTAGATTCTAGACTACGTTTTGGTATATAACATGCCCAGAAGACACCAGCAAAACATAGGTCAAAAACACAATGCCACAAACACATTTTTTTGAATTAGGGGTGCCAGTTTAACGAGGTTCAACTGTAGCAATAAATGTGTGAAGAAAATGGCGTATGTATGTGCACAGCCTTGGAACAGGCTGGCTACAATTTGTTTGGATAGTGGGCGTTGCTATGCTCACCAAACATCCCTTTCTTTTCTTTTTCTCTGCCGAGTCAGAGAGCTGTGGTTTACTAGGGTGGGCATTGTCCATCACTGGTTGTGCAAACCAGTGGGATGTTTTGCTTCTTTCTCTGAGTGTCTATGTGTGTTCCTTCTCTCAAAAATGATCCTGTTGTTGGAAGGGGGAGAAGGATTGCCACTAACTTGTTGGGCAGATGAAAATGGGAAGAGAATTAGAGAAGAGATGGTTGCGTGCAAAGTGTTGACCACCACACAATTAGTGGATCTGGCCATTTTTGGCGTTATTGTCTTTCACCAGTATGTTGATTTATTTTTGTCGTAATTACGCATTTGCAATGGCTTCTTTACAATGGAGCATCAGAGTTAGAGATGCGGCCATATGTCCATGGTAAAAAATATAGGCATGCTCATTACAGGGACCAGGGGACCAGGGATTCGTTATATCGAGGTTTGACTGTATATATATGTATAGACTCTACTACTATATTTTGCCTATTTTGATATTGATGTCTCTAAGACAAAAAATTGCAATGATTCTGAATTTGCCAGTTGTTTTTCAAAAAGTCCGTATTATTGCCTTCAAAAAAAGCCAACTCTCGATTTAACGGACTCGTTTTTCTAAAAAGGCGTCCGTTAAATCGAGAGTTGGATTTTTCAAAGGCGAAATTGTTGAGTTGCGTAAAAACGACAGGCAAATTCAGAATCACCTTAGATACATTAATATCAAAATTGGCAAAAGATGCCAAAAATTGAGGTAAAAAAATGGTCGGACCCAGCTGTGGATCGAACTTTTTAGGGGCCGTTAAATCCAGCGTCGACTATATTTTAAGTAAAAAATTTTTACTAAAAATTTGGCGCCAATTTAAATTTTTAGAGGAATGAAAGGCTGTATGAGGAGGGGAAGGGACGAGTAAGGAGCCCCTTCCTAAGGAGGGCCCATCCTGTAGGAAAAGAGAAGATCTTGAACATAGTATCCCTTACAGGGACCTACCGCATAAAGAAGCTCTGATATGCATTCTATTTTCATGCATTCACAGCTTCTTCTCGAGTGATTTACGTCTCAGGTATGTATGCGTGCGAATCTCGACTCCAAGCCCCTTCCTTCTTGTGGCGCATTTTATATGTTTGCCATCCCGATTTTGTTTATTAGGCATTAGACTTAGACTTAGGCGCAATAGACTCAAGAAAAATGTATTTAGAGGCCTTTTTTGGCCAGTTTTAGTAAGAAAATTGTGAAAAATAGCCTAAAAATGCCTCAAAAAGTCCTAAGACCTTTGAGAAGTATTAGGCAAAATTTTTTGTGAAAAAGACAGGATTCCAAAGATGCCAAATACCCTTGCTGTCTCTAGTCAAATGTTCACAATGGCAGTTGCCATGTTTGCAACCCTACTCTCTACCGTCTCTTTTGACCATCTATTTTGTTGAAATTAAAAAGGAAGAGGACGCTTGAAAAGTGAACCACTTGACCTGAATTGCTGCTTGCTCTATAGTGATTATTGAATTTAAGTGGCTGTATGTCAACCCTCTCTCCAAGGTATATGGTCATTTTGTGATGGGTTTGCTGAAACTTTTTCTTGCAACTTTTGATAGAAATGCTTTATTAATTCTTCCCTGATAGGATGAACCTCAGAGATGTGAGTTTAATAAAAGAATTTCCAAAAGTTGGCTTGGTTGCCGAGATACTACCAGTGAACTCAACTTTTAATCTCGTCCCTCTTATTGACCATATCTCAGCAAGCAAGTTATTTTTGAAAATTCTTTTATCAGACTCACATCTCTGAAGTCTTTCTGCCGACAAGTCTCAGAATAAAACAATTCAAAAGTGTAGAATTTTTGGCTCTACTGGATTACACCCCCCCCCCCTTAAAACATAATATATACCCCTCATCCCACCCCAAAAAAAGTGTAGTTGCCGCATACGTGTCCCATCCCTTCTAACCAATTTTGATGCCCTATACAGTCAAACCTGGATAAGCCGAGACCCCTAAATTCAAAAAAAAAAGTGTTTGTGGCATTGTGTTTTTGACCTATATTTTGCCGGTGTCTTCTAGGCATGTTATATACCAAAACGTAGCATAGAATCTAAGCTACATTTTGATATACAAAATGCCCAGAAAAAAAACATAGATCAAAAACACAATGCCACAAACACATTTTTTTGAATTTAGAGGTGTCGGCTTATCCAGGTTTGACTGTGCAGTCGCCTCTCGATGTAACGAAATGTTTTCCTATTACAGTCAAACCTGGATAAGCCGACACTCCTAAATTCAAAAAAATGTGTTTGTGGCATTGTGTTTTTGACCTATGTTTTGCTGGTGTCTTCTGGGCATGTTATATACCAAAATTTAGCTTAGATTCTAGGCTACGTTTTGGTATATAACATGCCCAGAAGACACCAGCAAAACATAGGTCAAAAACACAATGCCACAAACACATTTTTTTGAATTTAGAGGTGTCGGCTTATCCAGGTTTGACTGTAAGCGGTAAACCGAGCCGTTTTGGGCCGGTCCTTTGTGGTTAAGGCAGTTTTTTTTTCTGCGACCCATTTGTGCAATTTTTTGCCCTTTTTGTGCTGTTACCATGTTTTTCCTATTGGAATATGGCAAAAAAGGTCTTAAATGCATTTATCTTAAATGCATCCTACAGTCGGTCGCCACTAAGAAAACATATATTCGATATAACAGGCTCCCGATATAACGGCCCCCTAAGCCAGGTCCCGAGGGGGGCCATTGTATCCAATGTTTACTGCATATGAAATAAGGTAGCGACAAATTTTTAATTAAGAAAATAATTTCGAGAACCATGTCCAACTGATAGGTCTTCCTTGTGCAATACTTTTTCCTCTCCCATGCTTAATAGAGTCATGTTTTTGGTCTTGACTATTCGAGTGTATTTTTAATAGAAGTGTTTGCCTTACTAAAACCAAATTCAGGGAAGGAGGCACCACATTTAGTTTATTGACTAACTGTACAAACTACTTTTTTCTAGCCAACTTTTGACGGGAGTGTAGGCTGCCTGTGTTTTGACCATCTAAGTTATGATTGATAAGTGGAGGGTAGTATCACTTTTGCTGATTCCTTTTTAGTTCCGTCTTTGCAAAAAATTTTTCCACGGTCGTTGTTTTGTAGGGAAAATTCAATCGATTGAGATGCAAGCAAACAATTTCCTAACAGCTTTTTGCTTCAAAAGTAGGTGCTGCTTTCTTCTATTAGCTTCTGGAGATCAGAGAACAAATTTGCTACACACACTAAGTACTGTAAAACCTCTAATAATACCCGCCTAATTCAAAATCGTGTTTTTGGCGTTGTGTTTTCGACCCACTTTTTCAAGGTGTCTCTCAGACAGCTTACCACCCAAATTGTAGCTCAGACAATAAGCTACAATTTAAGTAGTAACTTACCTCAGAAACACCTGGAAAAAGTGGGTCAAAAACACAATGCCAAAAACACGATTTTGAATTAGCGGAAGTATGATTCTGACTGTACACCATAATTTACGCGAAAATTTGTTACGAGGTACATTTTTTAGGCGGTAGAATTTGTTACGCGAAGAAAAATTTACGCGCTAATTTTTTACTAAATATTTTTTTACGCGGTTTTTTTGCTAATTTTTCTTTTGTTAAGTGGTCTTTTTGCTAATTTTTCTTTTGCTAAGCGTGTGTTTTGTTAAGAGTCATAAGAACTGCTTTGATAACTTCAATTAATTGAGAGCTTGATGTTTTTCCATCCGCCTCCGACACTGCGTTTTTTAAGGTCACATTGTATTAAAAGTCTTGAGGTTTGGTTTTGCTTGGGGCTTAGAACTTGAGCCCGATTTATACGCTATCGAGGAGGTACAGTCAACTCTCGATATAACGTCACCCCAAAAAGTTGGATCCACAGCTGGGTCCGACCATTTTTTTTCCTCAAATTTTGACATCTTTTGCCCATTTTGATATTGATGTCTCTAAGGCAAAAAATCATGAGGATTCTGAATTTGTCGGTCGTTTTTACACAGCTCAACAATTTCACCTTTTAAAAAGCCAACTCTCGATATAACGTCACCCCTCTTTTAAAAATGGTGACGTTATATCGACAGTTGGCTTTTTAAAAGGTGAAATTGTTGAGCTGTGTAAAAACGACCGACAAATTCAGAATCCTCACGATTTTTCGCCTTAGAGACATCAATATCAAAATGGGCAAAAGATGTCAAAATTTGAGGAAAAAAAATGGTCGGACCCAGCTGTGGATCCAACTTTTTGGGGTGACGTTATATCGAGAGTTGACTGTATACCAATCTTAATAATCAAATGATATTTCGCCTGAGAAAGGGGATATTTTGTTTGTGGCCGAAATTTTAGGTGGTATATTGCTGGCATAGTTGATTTCAGATAACTATTTCACAGCCGACACTCATTAGCTATAAATTTGGTAACAAAGAGACCATTTAACAATTTGGTGCGTATGTCGAGAAGCGAGTAAATAAAAAGAAAAAAATTAGTAAAAATCTCTTTGTTCTTCAGTAAGGATCTCTTTGTCCTATTTTCTCTATGTTTATGAAACTTTGGCTTGAAATTCTCCCCCAATCATTTGGTTTACCGTTTTTAATTTTTGTGACTGCTGCACATCTGGTCCCACTTGGCAGCATAACTTTCCCCCTATTGTCCTGCTACTAAATCGGCGCCCAGTGTTCGTCGAAAGACAAGGAGTCTGTAGCCTTTGTAGCCAAAATTCCCTTTGTAGCCAGATTTCCCTTTGTAACCAAATTTCCCTTTGTAAGACTTTGTTGAAAAAGACTTTATCACTTCCCCCGCCCTCACCCAGCTGACCTATAAGTTTGGAGAGTTTTGCCGGCTCCTTAGCTCAGTTTAGTCCAGTTGAGCTCCCCAGTTCAGCTCCCCAGTTCTTAGTTTTTATCCCAGTTCAGCTCCCCAGTCCAGTTCAGTTTAGCTCAGTCCAGTTGAGCTCTCCAGTTTAGTCCAGTTCGGTTGAGTTCTGCTGAGTTCTGTTGTGTCTTGTTGTGAGTTTTTGGTTTTTGGAATTTTTCAGAGCTCTTCCCCAGTTTCACACTCTCTCTCTCACTATTCTTTAAGTTTAAGTTCTCAGGTTGTAATTTTGAATTGTGTTTCGGATTTCCATAAAATAAAGGGCTAACTATATCTCAAGGTTAAAGTTCCTTGGAAAAAAACTAGTGTGGTGAACAGAGCGCCACAGCGTAAATTATGTTCGCGTAAAAAATTAGCGTGTAAGCTTTTGTTGCGTAACAAAGTGACCTCGTAACAAATTTTCGCGTAAATTATGGTGTACAGCCATGATTCTATTAGAGAAAAACACAATGCTAAAAACACGATTTTGAATTAGCGGGGGGGGGGGGGGGGGGTATTATTAGAGGTTTTACGGTATTGGGTGGTTTTAATAATTTCTTTTGCGGTTGTTTCCTTTATTGAATATTTGGCAATTTTTGATGAAAAATAGCAACAATTTAATCATTTATGTATTCTCCATTATTGCTTATGACCTGCTCCCACCTTTCCACCAGTTGGTCAATGCCATGTCGCCAGAAATCGCTGAGTCTAGACTCGAAGAAGTCGTTGAGCCCTGTTTTCAAGGTCCTCCTCGTCGTCGAAGGTTACGCCCCTGATGTGGTTGGCCAAGATGTGGGAGAAGGTGGTAGTTTGTTGGAGCAAGGTCGGCGGAGTAGGGTGGGTGCTGAAGAAGCTCCCAATTGAGCTCCTTGGCGGTGGTATTGACGAGTTTTGTGGGGGGGGGGGTTCAGGTCCACCCAAGTGTCGGCTGGTTGAGCTGTAAAAAATGGTTGACCACTGACTGTGGCGACCAGAGAGGGGGGAGGATTACTAGAGGTTATACGGTAATTTAGTCAAAAGTGGCCGATCCATTCAGCCCATCCATTGGCTGTACACACCCATTGATCGACTGCTTGATTTCTTCTTGTATTTAGTAGCTTACACCCTTTTTGCCTATTGTCCCTCCATTTGCTGTGTCAGATGACTGAAAAGAAAAAGTGTTTGGGAATTAGAGTAGTTGTCTGTTTCTTTTATCAGCCTTTTGATTGGATCAGCAGTTGATATTGGATGATGAATCATTTGTTACATAAATAGACGCAGCAATTATTTGTTTAGAGTCTGTTTTTGCAGGTTCAACCTAGTTCTTGTTCAAGGTCAAGGAATAAGTGTTACCACCCCCCGAAGTCGGTTTTGCAATGGGCCTTTTAAACGGCAGCTGGAGAGAGCAGCGTACCACTTTGGGGTTGTTGGCCGCCACTTTGGTGTTCTCTCGCACTCTGCCCCTCTGGCTGACTACTCTGCTCCTGATGATGGCTTATGTGACGCATCGCTTTGGTGACTTCATCTACAGGTCATACCTGACTCTGGGCAGGGACTTGAGGTGGGCATTTATTGGACACAACTCATAAGACAATTGAAATTGCAGTGGTCTAGCTTTAATCATTCGTGTCAAACTCGACTTGGCTAAGAGATTGAGGGAGAACAGAGGCATTCACCAAATATTTTTGGACGTGGTCAGGAGTAACTCTCAGAAAATATGTGCCATCGACATCGCCTCGGGTAAGCAATGGACTTTTGAGGAGCTCAATGAGTTGTGCAACTGCTTTGCCAACCACTTTCAGGTGGGTTATTTATGGGAAGGAAGGTCTGCTTCTAGGGCTATGTATATCCGCTTTAGGTCAGCATGATATCACAAATCTTTTGCAGTCGTCTAACTAATTTGCCAGCACTCTTAACGTACAGAAAAAATTTCAAGAGTTACCCAAAAATATGACTACTCTATTAATCCTCCTCCCTCTCTGGTCACCACGGTCTGTGGTCAACCATTTTTCACGACTCAATCACCTGACAATTGGGTACTGACACCATACTCAAAAATGTAGCTGAGATTCAGGGCTATATTTTTGGGTATGGTGTCAGTACCCAATTGCCGGCTGGTTTGAGTTGTAAAAAATGGTTGACCATCGACCGTGGTGACCAGAGAGGGGGAGGATTAATATAGGTTACAGTCAAACCTGGATAAGCCGACACCCCTAAATTCAAAAAAATGTGTTTGTGGCATTGTGTTTTTGACCTATGCTCTGCTAGTGTCTTCTGGGCATGTTATATACCAAAATGTAGCTTATATTCTAGGCTACAATTTGGTATATAACATGTCTAGAAGACACCACCAAAACATAGGTCAAAAACACAATGCCACAAACACATTTTTTTGAATTTAGGGGTTCGTTATATCGAGAGGCGACTGTACAGTCAAACCTGGATAAGCCGATATCCCTAAATTCAAAAAAGTGTGTTTGTGGCATTGTGTTTTTGACCTATGTTTTGGTGGTGTCTTCTAGACATGTTATATACCAAATTGTAGCCTAGAATCTAAGCTAAATTTTGGTATATAACATGCCCAGAAGACACCAGCAAAACATAGGTCAAAAACACAATGCCACAAACACATTTTTTTGAATTTAGGGGTGTTGGCTTATCCAGGTTTGACTGTAAGCGGTAACCGTAATAAGGTTATACAGTCAAACCTGGATAAGCCGACACCCCTAGATTCAAAAAAATGTGTTTGTGGCATTGTGTTTTTGACCTATGTTCTGCTAGTGTCTTCTGGGCATGTTATATACCAAAATGTAGCTTAGATTCTAGTCACTTGGCTACCATTTTAGTCACTTGGCTACCAAGAGGGAGATGTGGTAGCCTTGTTTATGGAGAACTGTGTGGAGTTTGTGGCCGCCTGGATGGGTCTAGCCAAGATTGGCGTGGTCACTGCCTGGATCAACTCCAACCTCAAGATGCAGCCATTGGCTCATTGCCTCAAGGCTTCTCATGCCAAAGCCGTCATTTGCTCAGACAATTTGTTTAACGGTCTTATTTTCGTTCTTTCTTTTTATTTTCAACACCAGACGGTTGACTTTTAGTGCTGCGGAGTGCTAGAGAAGCAGGCTTGCTGGAGCAATGCGAACAACCCTTAGCAGAGTTTGTGTACAGTCAAAAAAAGAGCAGTGAATTGCCAGCAGATGTAGTCAACCTGTCCCAAGTCCTGAGAGAAGAACTGGAGCAGAAAAAACAGGAGCCACAGGCTCACTCCAAGGAACTCAACTTCAAGAGCACGCTATGCTTCATCTACACCAGTGGAACTACTGGCATGCCTAAAGCTGCTTTGATGAAACACTTTAGGTGGGTGGTTAAGTAACAATGGTAAAATTATTTGGCCCTACTCGCTTATGACCCTCCATCCCCTCCCCTCATCCTCAGACCTACTCGGTTATACACCTCCCCCCTTCCAAATATAATTTTCACAGTGTTTAAAAACCATTTTTTTATATATTTTACGCCAAAAGACTACTTTAAAGGGGTTGACGGTTGTATTGGGTGGGGAAGGGAAAAGAATAGAACCACTTTGTAAAAAGGGCTACTCAACCATATTTTATTGGGGAAAAGGGCTGTATAAGGCAGGGAAGGGACAAGGAAGAGCCCACTCTGTAGGAAAAGAGAAGATCTTGAACATAGCTTTGTCAACCGGGCTCTACCGCATAAAAAAGAGGGGGGGGGTGGCATTAAATCGAGATTTGTCTGTATTGTATTACCCCCCCCCAAATACTTGGGGTTTTCTATATACATTGATCATATAAGAGGCATTTTTTGACCATTTTTAAAGAAATGAAAGACTATATAGGAAGGCTAAGGGACAAGTAAGAGGCCGCTCTGTAGGAAAAGAGAAGATCTTGAACATAGTTTCCCTTACAGGGACCTACCACATAAAGAAGCTCTGGTATGCATGCTATTTTCATGCATCCAGAGCTGCTTCTTGATTAGTTTACAATAAATGTTCAAAAAAAATCTTTCATTCCTTTGAAAAGATTAAAAATTATCCTACTAACTAGCATAAAAAGAAGCATCGGCAAAAAAGTCTTGCTTACTAAAAGAAAAAAGGGTGATGCATTAGCAGATAGCCAGGGCATCAGCCTAGACAAACCTGCCTGTTCTCCCTTTAGATGGACGAGCAAAGGAAACCGAGCACAACTAACAATTGTCAAGAAAGGATAATAAACAGCAATGTAAAATATTTTGTATGCTTTCACACATGAAAAAAACGAGGAAAAATTGACGAAGAGAAAAAGTTGCCTTAGAAAAACAATGTTTTGACGCCACATTGCAAAGAGAGATTTAAAAATGTCTGCGAGCCAGCACGGCCAGGTTCGGGTACCCCTTTTCGGGTTTCCTTTCGTTGAGATATCGATGGTTCATCTCTTTGTGAAGGTTTGTGTTATTAAAAGAATGTATTAGGCTAGACTTACCACAAAACCTTTTTGTCCTTCAAGCGGTCGATGAACTTACTGTAAATGTTCTAATAGAGCCCCCCCCTAATTCAAAATCGTGTTTTTGGCATTGTGTTTTTGACCCACTTTTTCTAGGTGTCTCTCAGTTAGCTTACTACTTAAATTGTAGCTAAGACAATAAGCTACAATTTGGGTAGTAAGTTACCTGAGAGACACCTGGAAAAAGTGGGTCAAAAACACAATGCCAAAAACACAATGCCAA
>BBSZ01007518.1:0-26038 GCA_000981365.1 Subanguina moxae | reverse complement strand
ATTCGAACATCTACGGTACTCCTCCTGATCCTCCGCCTCCTCCTCTTCCTCCATCTCCTCCTCATCCTCCTCATCCTCTTCCTACTCATCCTCCTCCTCCTCCTCCTTCTCCAATACCACTCTGTCGCATGGGCACTACTAATTTTCTAGCCCATCACTCGGCTCTTAGCTCCATTTCGAGCTCTCGGCTTGACAATCTCATTTATATATTAGTTTCTACACCCTTTTCTTCAAGAAACAATGCAAAAAAGAGATAAAAAGGAAAAAATTGCGCTTTTAAGAAACCGTATTTTCTCCAACAGACGATCATAGCCGTCTATTTTTCAGCGCCCACCTCCTATAGGAGTGACTATAATCCAGTAGAGTCCAAGGCTTTGTCTTTAAAAATCTTGAACAACTTCTCCATATTTATAGCCATGTATTGGTTCGGGTAGCCGTTTCGGGTTAGTGGGACCCAAACCCGATTCTTTACGCGTTTATCGGTTTAGGTACCCAAAAAATTTCGGGTACCCAACAACCCTTAGACATAACCGGACTATGTATTCGAAAGGTAGTAGTGTAGAATGTGGTGCAACGAAATGTTGTTTCTTATCTATAGGAAAACTTTTTCCAGGTATTATTCCATGGTTATGGGATCTGCGGAGTCATTTGGCATACATTCCACGGACAGGATCTACATATCTATGCCGTTGTACCACACCTCAGCAGGCATCATTGGGGTCGGCCAGATGCTGCTCAGAGGCTCTAGTTGTGCCATTCGTCAGAAGTTTTCTGCCAGCAATTTTTGGAAAGACTGTGTCAAGTTCGAGTGCACTGTTAGCCAATTTTTAAGTGGAAAGATACAATGTTGGCAACTAGGATTTAGGCTAGTCAATATATTGGCGAAATTTGTCGGTATCTGCTTGCCCAACCAGTCATTAGGGAGGAACAGATGCACAGAGTCAGGCTGCTCTACGGAAATGGGCTGAGAGCAGAAATATGGCAAGAATTTGTAGACCGGTTTCGAGTCAAAATTGGTGAGTTGTATGGCTCGACGGAAGGCACCTCCACTCTAGGTAGCGACAATCGATTTCTGCGACGTAAAAGAATATAATGTAGAGTGGATTTATAGTAAACACAGACGGGAAAGTGGGCTCTTGTGGGTTTCTGCCGATTTCTCCGTTAACCTGTAAACTACATCCCGTCAGACTGTTGAAGGTGGATGAGTTGAATGGAGAAGTGCTGAGAGCCAAAGATGGACTATGCATTCCATGCAAACCAGGTAGCTTTAACGATATTGCTCAAAAAAAGGAAATTATCTATTTAATTGGGGTATGGCAACGACTCGCTAAATCGACTCGCCACACTAAGAAAAGTAAGACCTCGATATCATGAATAGGGTTGTCAGATATCCGAAAATATCGGATTCGGATATCCGATCCGTATCCGATATCCGAAAGTTTCGGATATCCGATCCGATATTCGATATCCGAAATTTTCGGATATCCGATATCCGATATCCGAAAAAATCCCGGATAATTTCGGATATTATCCGAAATCGGATATCCAATCCGACAACCCTATTCTAGAAGAATGCCGAGCCAAGTGTGGAAATCTTTCAGAAAAATTGGCGATAAGGCTGTTTGCATCTGCGGAGAAGAGTTGAAGCAGACTAAGGACAAATCAACCTCGCACCGTATCCGGTATCCGAAATTTCCGGATATCCGATCCGTATCCGGTATCCGATATCCGAAATTTTCGGATATCCGATCCGATATCCGAAAAAATCCCGGATAATTTCGGATATTATCCGAAATCGGATATCCGATCCGACAACCCTAATCATGAACCTCCGATACAGTAAACATTCGATACAACGGCCCCTTTTGCTTTGTTTGGTTAGCCCACTAATAAAAAACGTCAACCCAGGCTCTTGATATAGCGACCCTCTCGATATAACTACCCCCTATAGTCGGTCGCCACTAAGAAAACATATATTCGATATAACAGCCTCCCGATATAACGGCCCCCTAAGCCAGCTTCCGAGTATTTCAGAGAGTATCTTGTTTCACAAGACCCTTTGCTAATTGTGGGTTATCTCCCAGCAAAACTTTTGGGCATGCAACTAAGCCTTAGGCTTAGGGTAGGCAAGCGTAGATTGGCCGTGAACCAGGGTACACCCTGTTTCATCTAGGTTTAGTGTTTCACGGCTTATCTCACACCAACATCGAACATAAATTAGTTGAGCCAAGTGTAAGTAGACGCCCACTTGGTGAATGCAGATGCTCATTTGATGTATACTTGGTACATACACCAACCAAAGCATGTGTATGTCCACTAGGTGTGAAATTTTTTCCTTACTTTCGAGTCGATGTAGTGAGTGGTAAGTGTAACGAGTCGTATGGTCAGTCTTAAATGTTGACTCATGCTTGTCAAGCCTAAATTCTAGGCTCTAGAAGTAAATAGTCCTACTTTGTATATCAACAGCTTTTTTAGGTGAAACAGGTGCTATGATATCTTCCATTCGCAAGGACAACCCTTTGCTCGTCTTCGAAGGCTATTTGAACAAGTCAGAGACAAGCAAAAAAGTCATTCACAATGTCTTTCGCAAAGGAGATAGCGCCTTTTTGACAGGTAAATTGCGGACTGTGACGTTCCCCCTTCTTGTTGCATTTTTTGAATTTAGCCTTTGAATGAGCCTTAGGCTTGGGGTGGGCCAGCTTAGGTTAGTCGTCAACCACTAAACTTAGGTAAAACAGGCTATGCGCCAGCTCATGGCTAACCTGCGCTACGTGGGACGAGGGGTGGCTATTCGTTGTTGGCGCCTAAATTTGGTTTATAAGTTAGTGTGCCGCATTCCTTATTTTAATCATGATTTTCTTTCAGGCGATATTTTACACTGGGACCGTCTTGGCTATGTCTATTTCAAAGACCGGACAGGGGACACTTTCCGTTGGAAAGGGGAGAATGTGAGCACTACCGAAGTGGAAGCTGTTCTTCAGCCCATCAAGTCCATCATTGATGTGACTGTATACGGAGTGAAAATTAAAGGTTGACAAAAATAAGTGGTAGATAGAAATCAATTTTGACTTCTTTTCCAGGCATGGAAGGAAGAGCAGGAATGGCAGCTATAGTAAAAGATGATCAGAATACGCAATCAATCGAGGAATTCTTGCTTGAATTGGCTGAACTGTTGGTAGCCCAGCTTCCAGCTTATGCCATACCTATATTTATTCGTTTATGTGGGGCGGTAGACAAAACAGGTCTGTCTAGAACGCATTTTCAATGCTTTTACACCTCACCAACCAATTTTTGATTGCGAAGGTGTAAATTTTCAGGCACTTTCAAACTAGTAAAGACTAATCTCCAACGTCTCGCGTATTCCACAGTGGAGGACGGAACGTCTCGTGACAAACTTTACATCTGGGAACCAGCCAAAAAGACATACATGCCATTTAATGAACAAAAGAGAAGTTATATAGAGAACGGAGAAATTTCTAAATTTTTGTAGACTTATTTATAGAGTGAAAAATTTAGGGCTAAGCTACGGTATGTCGTACCGGCTCCAAACGACCGGAAATGATGTTCTAAAGCCGTTTTAAGGAAATCGCTTGAAAATTACTGTTGATGCAAAACTGTGTTCAAATCCCACCTTTTTTAGTATTCAGGTACCGTATTTACTGTAATAAGCGGGCACCCCTAAATTCAAAAAAGTGTGTTTGTGGCATTGTTTTTTTGACCTATGTTCTGCCGGGTCTTCTGGACATGTTATATACCAAAACTTAGCTTATAATCTAGGCTACATTTTGGTATATAACATGTCTAGAAGACACTTGCAGAACATAGGTCAAAAACACAATGCCACAAACACATTTTTTTGAATTTAGGGATGCTCGCTTATTAGAGTAAATACGGTACCTGCAAACCTAAATTACCTTGGTCCCCCAGGGCAAAAAAACTTCCCAGAAAGTGCTCCAATGGGTCTTCCCATTTTTCTTTGCCCTTTTTTTATTGTTTCCAGCGGTTAAAACGGCTTTAGAACATCATTTCCGGTCGTTGGAGCCAGTACGACATACCGTAGTCCGGCCAAAGTTAGGGATTTATTCTAAGATTTTGTATATAAAGTGCAACAAAACCCTTCTTTAAGTGTTGATGTCGGAGAGTTTGTTTTCTACTGCAAAGTAAATCAGCTTGATTCGTACAATGTCGAGCAGCTTTTCTTCCTAACCCGTTCTCCGTAATACGTTAACTTTGTGTATTGACTTGTTTTGTTAGTTGTAGATAAATAAGGTTCTAGGAAATTGCCATCTCCTGACCACAACTATTTTCCCGTTCCCGTTTCCAGTCAGACACAAAAACATAAAAACTAATTTATTTGGGCAAGCAACTTGCTTCAATCACTCATTTTTATGATGGACGAAAAGAATATTTTCACCAAACTGCTTTAAAGTAAATATAGTTGCTAGAAAATAAATATCTTTACGATTTCCATCGGCAAAAAGATACGCAAAGTAAATGTTTTTATCCAATCGCACAACAGAAACAATATGAACACCGGAACTTCTCTAACAAGACCTGCGGTTTTTCAATTTTCAAACTCTAAAATGCTGAATTTTTAGCAGACCTCAAAAATTTTGGTTATTTAACTAAATCAAAAAAGATCAATAAAACTTGCTGGATTTTAAAATTAAAAAAATAATGACGCAAAGGTTTCACATTTAATCCTGCGACATGCATATAACTTGAAGTCGAAAAAAGTGACTTCTCAAACCAAGAGGCCTTATTAGAGGCATTGTGGCATCTAAGCAACAGCACTTTTTTCAAAGATTTAATTTCCCGACTACAGTCTTCCTTATTATGTCTACCAAAATGTCCCATTCTCTCCCTGTCGCTTTATTCTCAGTTTTTCGAACCTAAAAAATTAAAATAAATTGTTTGTGTGTTAAATATATAGAACTGAACCTCTTGCGAAACAATAGAAGTATGTTTTTTGACAAATTCACCAAGCTCTTCCGAAGCAATCGCATATGGAATAGGATTTCGTTCCGGCGTGACTACTTCATCTCGAATTGCCGCAGCATACATGGCCAAAAGTTGTGCATAGTATTGATAGCACTGCTCCTCCACTTCCACATGCACGTCTTGCCTGCGCTCTTTGATGTGTTCCATAATTTTTTTCTAAATACAAGATAACCTTCTAACATAAGTTAACATAATTACACAGAAATTCTCGGACATGTGAAATAACTAGCTTTTTTATATGTCGTTTTTGAATAAACGGTTTTTTACATCCGATTTTTGACATTATAACCTAAATCTTGATTTTTCGAGCCAAACCGATTACAAAAGCAGTTTTTTAAACGGCTTAGAAAAAAGCTACTACGCACATTCCAAATGTTCCAGAATATCTATGCCATCCTGTATTTGACAACGAAAAGTTTACCGCCTTTGACTTGGGAGTTAGCATCTGGCGAACCACCTGCCTTCCCGGAGACCACAACGCTTGAGCCATCAACAACGAGTCACCAATGGCAGAATTCATATAAGCACCCATTATAATGAATAATGCAAAATTGTCGTCTCCGGCTGAGTCGTCTTCGAAGCGTCGAAGCAACTCTTCGTAGCTATAAACAAAAAAAAATTCAATAGAAATAGTAGGACTCAAAATACATGTTGATCTTTTTCCTGTGTCTGATTCGCTCTTTTTTGTATTTGATTTTATTTCGATATTTTTATCAATGTTTCTTTTTTCGGATTTTTAGTGTGTCTGTGTAACTCATCAAATAGCCTTGCAATTTTAGTTTCCAAAAAAGCACCACTTGGTCTTAAAACATTTCAAGGATTACGATGAGAATTTAAAAATTGGGGCAACTTTCAGTTCCAACTTATTTTAATATTCCGAATTCTATATTCTGAAACTGTTTTAAAGCCAAGTAAAGCCTCTTTGGAAATCAGAATTCCCAAACTATCTGATAAGTAAGAAAGAAACACAAAAATTTCAAGAAAAAATCGATAAAAATGTTAAAATAAAACCAAATACAAGCAAAAAATGACCGCCGAAATACCTACAATGGCATAAATGCATCCAACGCAGCAATTGATTTTGTCAAACGCAACCCTAAGAGATTCTGCTTGGCTTTTATCACCAAAAAAGATGAGAACAACACTGCGGTAGATTTAGAAACCACTTCATCTTGGAATACTTTCGGCCCTAATTTTTAAAGATATTATAAAGCAAACTGAAGAATAATCTTTACCAATCAAGAAAATCTCAGCCATTCTACAATATATTTCACTCGGTTGCGAGAATGAGAAAAACAAGGTAGGACGCTCCAGCAGTAGCATTACCGACCACAGCAAAGCCAGTGAAACAATCTCCACGTCATCTTGCGATGGTCTAAAGAATAAACATTCAAGCATTCACGTTTTCCTGCCAAAACTTACTCTCTATCCTGCATTGAATCGAGTACTCGCCGGATTGGCACAAAACTCCAGGCACCATTAAGAATTGGATTGACATCTCGAGCAAACCTGAGTACTGTCTTGTTCTCTTCCAGCAGTCTAAAAAAAGGAAAGCATATTCAGGTAAAATATAAAAAGCGAGTACATACACTTCCTCCAAATAAAGCTCTTTTATTTGGTCAATCTTGGTCCTGGCCAAGGTCCTGAGATCATATTCCTGACTGTCCTGCGTGAAACAGCTAAAAAAGCTTCATAGCTGGCCTACGTTAATGACGTAAAATAATCTTACTCTGGTGCAAACTTCAAAGCATCGAAGAGACGAACAATGGTCTGCTCTTGCCGTGGCAGAGTGTTTCTCATGCATTTCGTGACAAAATCTAATTCCACAGCATCCTAAAAGAAAACCGTAACCAATTTTTAATTAACTTGAAAACAGAAACAGAAGCATTCACCATAGCCAATCGAGCGTAAGCATCCTCACTGTCGTCAGGATCGATCACTTCCAAATTCTTAATAGCTGCGTCATCAAAATTCGATGAAACAGTCGAGGTAAATTCAGTTTCCTTATCCATTTCTATTTTCTCAACTATAACATCAAACTTTTTGGCAATTTCTGCCTCCCGTTGCTTTTTCTTGAAAAGGGATTCTAAAGAGCAACTATGGTCGAGAACACAGACTATATATAGCTTGACCACACCTTTCTTTCTCCTTCCACCCAACCGATCAAACTCAGCAGCGAAAATACTCTTAACGCCATCTGAGTGCTCCTCCTCATGTTGCTCTCTTTCAATGTGCGAAGGAGTTGATTGAAGCTGATAAGAACTGGAAGCTGCAAAATCAGAAGAAAGATCCCACACCTCTGGAAAACCCCGCGCATCTTCGTCTTTGTCAACCTCTGGTACCTCATAGACAAAAGGCACACATCTATCTGGCACTTCAAAAAAGCCTGAGAACCGCTCCTTCACATGAACCACATTATCAAAAGGTTTAACAGAACGTTTTTCCACTGTACCTGAACTGAAAACATAACTTGAGTCTCTATTTTATCCTCAGTCAGCTGCTTGAAGTTTTCCTTTATCTCACCAACATTATGCTGTGTCTGAAAAGAAGTCTCTAATGTACATGTAAAACGAGGGGTTTTTTAGGATTGGCTGTAATACTTTAGCCCTTGCAAGCATCTTTAATATGCCAAGAAAGAGAAAAAAAAATACATTCTGTAATCTTTCGTCATAAAAACATGTTTTTAGAAAATCGAAAATTCAAAATTCAAAAAAAGTTCGAAACATATTACGAGACCAAATGCCAAAATTTTACATAGACGAGACTCGAAACGAGGTCTCAAACGATTCTTTTAAATCATTTTTAAGGCATTAGCGCATTAGAAATACTTAGAAGAGGCTAAAACGACAGGGCGACCAAGGGAAAAAATACCATTCTACATTGTGGCCAACAGGGACCATAAAATGTTTAACCTTTCAGGGTCAAAAAGCTGTTACCTTTTCAAGTTCTGATTTCTTTAACACTCCACAGATCGGCTGCCTGTTTACTCGAATGCATTTGGCAGCTATCTGTTGATTGGAGAGGGAGCATCCTGCAGCTTTTCGCGCAAAAAATTCATCTTGTGCTTGAAGTTCTTGTAGCAATTCTTCATCCATCTCTTCTTCGCCTTCAACCACGAGCTTCTCAGCAAATTTTACCGATTTCATTTGTTTCGCCATGCTCAAAGAACTAAAGAAATAACTGGAATTGAAGCAATTTTTGCCAAGATATTATGGATGTTTCGCATGTATGTCCGAATGTGCCACCCAAATTACGAAATGAAGAAAGCATTGTAATCCATGCAAAAAAATTATCACAAAAGATAACAGCCCAGTAGTTTTCTAATTACTAACAAAAATACGTGCTCCTTATAAGTTCTGGATGTTTCCACAAGATATGATTCAGGCGCTAGAACAGTTAGCCGATTACGTCGGGATGGAATGAAATTGTTTAAATAAGGCAGACAGCGGCTTAAAGAAACATTCTCATGCCCTCCCAGTGGTATGACACATCATCTGAACACGCGAGCATCAGTTTTCCTCAACAAAAACCAAGAAATTAGAAAATTTGTTTCTTACCGCACACGTTTTCAGAACTCACAGCTGCGTTCTTTTTTTCGGGCGAGTTTAGAACTTTATTCACTTTTTGCTCCTTATTGCTCGAATAATAAATCTGATTATGACAATAACGCTTAACACTCAAAAATGAAAAGAAAGAAAAAAAGAAAGACAATATAATGCCGTGGGAAAATATGTCCAGTAGTACTGGACCAGTACCCAGGTTATATGGTAATTGCTTTGCAAAGTTCGAATCTCATATCAAATATTTAAATCTCTTGGATCTTGCAGGAAACAACTGGTGCGCGTGCGTTTAGACAATGTGTTATCCCACTGAAGAGCATGAGCATGTCTCTTTGAAGAATAATCACAAGTAGATATTTAACAAGGCATAGATAGCTCTAAGCAAAATAAATAAAACAATTGTCTTTAAAACTGACATACGACTCGCTACAAATTATGACTCGCTACACTTACGACTCACTACATCGACTCGCTACACTTTTTCCCCAAAAAGCCATTTGAATGTAGTTATGGTGTCTAACAGTGTAAGTAGACTACTACTGAGTAATTTTAACGTTCTCAAGAGAAAGAAGAAAATTTTAGCGTGCAGGCTGTTTTTTGGGGAAAAAAGTGCAGCGACTCTTTGTTATACCGTTTTTAATGGACAAGACGACGATCTCACGGCCCCTCATAATTGGCATTTTTGTGCAGCAGTGAAAAAAGGTGAGAAATTTAAAATTTCCAAAAATAGTCTTTTTATCGGCGGGACGACGTTGCGTTACTTTTTATTGAATATCCAATGATTTGGAGATCATAGACAGTAAACTCCTTAGTAAAGGACGTTAAGTTGCGGAAAATATTTTTTTGACACACACAAGTGTTTGTACAATGAAATGAAGCGTGTATGCGTCACGGTGATCATGTTACTAGTCGCCTGCCTTCTGTGCGGTAA
The DNA here is from genome assembly GCA_000981365.1 of Subanguina moxae. Lineage (NCBI taxonomy): Eukaryota > Metazoa > Nematoda > Chromadorea > Rhabditida > Anguinidae > Subanguina > Subanguina moxae. The sequence goes on along the minus strand of BBSZ01007518.1, from coordinate 16,546 downwards.
AGCTTTTTATTGTGTGACTAGTACGCCATTTGCAAAAAATTTAGGAGAAAGAGGAACAAGAGACATGAAATAAGTTAGAGGAATACAAAAAGTTTTTCCAAAATTTTCGCGTTCTGTTTATTTTCTAACGCACAAAAATTCAAGCTTTGAAGGGCCGTGAACTAAGCTACACAAAGTTTAAAAATTTATCTAAGTTGAAAAATGTGCAGAGTCCAATGGATCAGTTCAACATTCAGTGATTCCAGGGCCTTTCAGCGAATTAACTTCGTCAACTCGTCAGCCAATTTCTTAGCATGCTCTTCCCGGGGAGCCTCAGCATAGATGCGCACGATGGACTCAGTGCCTGATGGGCTGTAATACTCAAAACTTTAGTAAACGTTATTAAAATGTATAATTTTTATTCTTATAAGACTACTACTATTTTGTAAAATATTACCGAACAAAAGCTCGAGCCCCCTCGTATTTGCGCACAATTGCATCAATTTTTGCTTGAAGACCAGCTGGCTCCACCAATTCAGTCTCCGAGTCCTCTTTGGTCTTGTAGCGTTCGCGATATTTTACCTAAAACAATGAAATACATTACCTCATAAAAAACGCCGAAAATACCGGCAGTGCTGATTTTCGGTCCAAAATCTTCATTTTTACAAAATTTGGACTAAACATATAACGCCGAGGACTTCTAAAGCTTGTTTTGTGTTGTTTTGGCAGTTTTTTATTTTTAAGTCTCATTTTGGTTTTTACCGTTCTGTCTTTTCGTCATACCCTAATTTAACTTTGTCTTTGAATCCTCTATTTTCCCTGTTTTTAGGTTTTTGCCTTGCTTTTCCAGGGTTAAATTGTGTTTTAAGGTGTTTTCAAAACCAAGTACTAAACTTTTTATCATACAACTTAGGCTTAGGACAGGCTAACGTACGTCAGCCGTGAACTAGCGCGTCTTCTCCTTGGCATATTACAGTATGAAAAATTGTTGACAAGCTTATGTGTTTATCCATGAGAATTTTAAATAGATTTCAGTCTTTTTGAGTTACACGTTTAGTCCAAATTAAGAATGGCTGCATGTAGTTTCACCCGTCAAATTACTCATTTATCCCGTCAAATTAATCATTTGTCCCGTTAAATTGCTTTAACTTGGTTATCTCGGCTGTTTTACAACAAGTTTTTCTAATTTTTTTCCAGTGTGTAGCCCTGGATCTGCTCTTTCTAAAGCAGTATCAGTTGACTCAATGTTGCTGGAAAAAGTTAATGAAAAAGATCTTTTACGGGATGATCTTTTGCTCCATTCAAATACCTTTTTCTCCTGCTTTTTTCAGCAACGTTAAGTCAACTGATGCTGCATTAGAAAGAACAGATCTAGGGCTACACACTAGAAAAAAAAATAAGAAAAAATTGTAGTAAAATAGCCGAGATAATTAAGTTTAGGCAATTTGACGGGATAAATGATTAATTTGACATGATAAGTGAGTAATTTGACGGGGGATTTCAATTTGAGCCAAAAGAATTAAACTGAGCGAATATGCACGGCAACCAACCTGAACCTTACAGCTACAACTTGGCAAACTCTTGTAAGTCTCCAATTCCCAGTCTTGGATTGACCAATTGTAATAACGAAGAATGCATTCCACAGCTAGCAAATCTGCGATTCCGTCTCCCACCACCTAAATTAGCGTATTAGAAACGTGCTCTGACCCGAATACAACCTCATTAATCACTCCAGCCAATTTCCGAAGAAGTTTTACCGGACGGGGAATAGCCTCGTTGGCTTTACTGAAATTAACAATAATTCATTAATTAACCAAATTCAACAATCTAACCAGTGTTTTCAAAAATGAGATGAGAATGAGAAAACTATCATTAAAAAATTGAAAGTTGTTTTAGTCTTGCGTGCCCTTATCTCGCTTCATGATTGTTTCTTTTCTTGTATAAAGGTGAATGTAGACGACTTTTCATACCTAAGGTAAAATTTTCTCATTGCGAAAAAAGAGAAATGAGAAATTTGTAATTCTCCCATTGAGACCTCATCTGATTTTTGAAAAGACTCCAATCCAAATGTCGTTATTTTACTTGTTGAAGAACTCGTCAATAAATTCATGGAATTTTTCACTGAAACAGATAGTTCCATGACCATTCGCCTCAAAGTATATGCCAATATCAAATTTGCGTGCTGCCGGATCCAAATGTTTGACTCCGGTCTTGACCACAACTGGCTCAACTTTCTAAACCGTCAAAAATAATTAGTCAAGAGTAATACAAACATTTGACTCACCAATTTTTCCACAAAATAGCGTCTGGAGTTGCCATTAGAGTACGCAGTTTGGACAACACCAAGCTCAAGAGGCAATTTACGACCAGATTTGTCCAGCACCTTATTTAGGTCATTAAGTTGCTGCAATATAAAAATATATATAAGCTATAAATTTTAAGTCACAACTTTACTTACATCAACCACAAAACGAGAGAAGAGAGCAGCAATGTGATCTCCATCCATCAGTTTAAGCATACCATTTTCTGGCTTGTACTGCTCCACTTCATCGTTGCTCTTCTCATCCATGTAAAAATATATGAGGCGGTCGGCATCCCCATCCAAAGAAGCACACCGACTTCCCCTTGGCAAATTTTCAAAGCCCATCGGTGCTTTTCGGTCGATCTTCACATAGTCAGCACCGCACTAAATCGAGTTTATTAAGGATAATTATTACTATGGTGATTAAAAAACCTTGCAATTGAGAAGAGCCGAGACATTTGTGGCATCATTAATTATTTTAACATCGAGACCATCCCTTTCATACTCAGCATCCGTCGACTCAAAACCCTTCCTGCTACCTGGCCAGCTGTTCGTCGGCGAATGGAAAGACTGATTATGGGACGGAGAGAGTTGAGCAGTGAGCACTGTAGACATCTCCGGGAGGTATCTAAAAAGAAAAAGTAATTTGCTAGTATTTTTACAAAATCAAACAATTACTGGCTCATCCAGAGACCACCCACTCCATTGGCTGAAAATTGTTGCATAAATATTTCTTTACTTGCAATTTTATGGTTCAGTTCACCACAATCCACATAGACAGTTGGTGAGTATCGACGGCGCTCTACCGCAGTCATTGGAGTCAGCTGAAATTAAGTGAGAATGCAGTCAAACTTTTCATTAGTTTACACTTCTCGTTAGTGCACACCCGGGGCTGTTCCCTTTGATTTACACTAATGTGAAATTTAAATGTAGTATTAGCATAAGAAAATAATTCAAAAATATCATGCCTCCAGGAAGCCTTTCAAAGCATCCCGAAAACGAGTCACATAGGCAGAAGGCTCAGAAAATCTGCTATCATTGGAAGCTCGAACGATGAAATGTAATTGCGGAGTGGTATGATTTTCTGAAAATCAAAAGAAAGATATCGTATTTCTTTTAATGGTAGCCCACCCTTAAAAATAATAAAAAAAAGTTGTTTGTTCTATGTGGTATACCTGTGACTACTATTAGAAGACATACTCCAATAACTAGGCGTTTTGGTAATTGGAAAATTCTTTAGCTACCAAAAAATGTTTAGACGTTTTTGATGGCTATGGGATGGTTAACTTATAGAGATTACAAATTTTAACAAGATTAATTGAAAATCCAAAGTTCTTGAGCATACCAAACACTTGATAGGAACACTTTGCCAGATCACATCCCTTGATAGCACTCTGCAGTAACATGGGAGACGAAGCACGAGTGTCTGTACCAATAATCACCTTGACATCTTCATCGCGGCGCTCCAACACAAGATTATTTTCGGGCAACAGACTACAAGACAGCTGGACGAATTGACCAAAGTCGTCAACCTAGGTAAATTTTAATATAAATTTTCTAGGCATTGAGCAATAGGCAAACATTGACAAGTTGATCCAGCTCAGGTTCGCATTCCACTGGCAACTAAAAAACATAATAAAAATAAAAAACTCTGTGTGATATGCAGAATTGGGCCTAATCGCCAAGTTGCCGCTGTTTGCGCTCTTCTCTCAGTAATGCCACCTTTTGCTTTAGATTACGCGCACTTATCTAAGCACAGCTCAGAAAGATAGCGAGTATAAAAAAAACCAAGAACACGGAATCTTTATTACAGAAGCAAACCTGTAGTAGAACTATTTTGTTTTAGAACTTTGTTGTGATTGAATTTTTGGTTTTAATGAACAATGAAGTCTACTTTTTGCCTTGACCTCTCCCTACTTGTTTTAGCCCTTCCTAAGCATTTAAACATACAACTACGGTTAAGGTTTTCTTTAAGACAAATCGAAACAAGGGAAACTTGATCTATATCCGACTATGTGTAAATAATGGCCCTGTAGTAGAAAGATGGTTTTTAATAAAACCCACACAATTCTGTGCTTCGTCACAAATATTTAAGCTGAAATAAAACAACAGACCATGCTGCCTGTCCAGTCGATAACTTTGACGCCGTTGTCTTCCGGAGGGTTGTGAGAAGCCGTGATCATGAGCCCAACAGATTTGTGCATGTTTCTACAGAAGAAAAATTAGCAGCGTATATCACCATCATCAAATCAAAAAACCTGGCTCGAAGAGCAGCATAGTATGCAGTGCGAGTGACAACCAACGAGAGTTTTTCAGCTAAGTCACGGTAACCAGAAGTGCCATAGGAGAACTTTACAGACTTCACCATCTCCAGTCTGTTCTTCTTGTCCTTCCTCTTGTTTTCGAGACTGACCACCGACTCAATTAGGTCCTTGACCAAACACATGGCTGAAAGAACAACGCATGGCTGTTTCTATCAATTTGGCACGACCACCAGCTAGCAACTGCACGCAATCAAACAAACCGTCAATCAATAGTTCTAACATAAAATGTCCCGTAACAAAAACTTTGTCGGCCACTCTAGCCAATTCAAAACAGTGAAGATGCAAAAAAGAAAGCTTTATTCAGCCTCCAAAAGCAAAAATGGCACATTCACAGAAGATATAAGATAAAGGCACAAGGAAGCAGAAATGACTGAATACATACATTTATCAACAAAATCCAGCCCAACTAAGACTATAAGATACACGGCTAAAAACATACATATACAAGAATTTCCAGAGTGCACCGCCCATAAAGACCAATGCTCAATAGTGCTCCAAAAGCTAGAGTTATCACACGCATATCCTTTTTAAATAAACATAGGCATATCTGCTGATCTTCACCACCAAATACATAGCATAAGAGAGAAAGAGAGAAACAATTTTTTTGCCGATGTAAAATACTTTCCCAGCAGCTCGATTAAAATGTGGCGTTAAATTCTTCTTTAAACTCTTTTCAACATAACTTCTATTTTCTCGCATCCAAAATCAAAAATCCAGACACGAATATTGAGAGAGAAAAAAAAACAACATGTTGCAACCTCCACTTAAAAAAATCACTTAAAAAGTGTGAAAAAATTGCCAAAATGAACTCTGACCCTAATAAAATAAACTCTACCCTAAGACAAACAATCGAGAAGTTGATAATCACAGTTAAGAAAAAATAAATGTACGAAACAATAAAAAGCGGTAGATTTTTTACGGTATGTCTTCCATTATTTATTTACAGAATGTCTTCTCTGCAGTTCCCATAGAGTAACTTGTCGAGGAATAGAGGCCAATACTTTCTGAGCTAAAGACGAGCTGTCCAATGTAGGATGAGCATGAGCTTGATTGTTGACTACCAATGACACCACTTCCCTTTTCAACGGTATATTCTTGGAAGACTTCAAAGAAGGAGAGACCAAATGGAGCAGTTTCGAGGCGTCCCCAGCTGTACCGATTGGGATATCAGCATTTCCCAGCACCACGAAAACAATTGAGATAGGCAGTTCTGAGGCTTGTACAATGGTGTCGATAGTATCTTTGGTATTCTTAATGGAGCCATTTGTGAGAATAATTAGCGTGAAGTAGAAACCATTTGCTGTGCGGAGGGACGCTTTAGCCAATCTGAATTTTTTTTTATAATAAAACAAATAGAGAATTAATATTGAAACTGTTATTTCAGCACAAAAGTGGTTCATCCCGAAGTCCAATAGCTCCTTTTCATTATTGAGGGAAAAAGAATGAACGGCCAGAAAAGCAATTGCATGAGTCACTTTTCAACAGGAGCAATTTGTTTTGGATTTCAAAACAAAACTACAGTTAGCGAAAAGAAAAATCGCGGAACAAATTATTGTATTATCTCTAATAGAGACCCCCATCCAAAATCCTGTTATGACGCTGTGTTTTTGACCCACTTGAGCTTCGACTGAAATGGTCGCGTTTGCTTCACCCTTTTGACATATGGCCAAAATAAACTCTCCGTTCTCAATTTCTCAATCACAGCCAATGTCCCTCAAAAAGCTTAAAATCTGAGACCTCATTTTTACCATAGGGCTAAACGCTACAGCCAAACGTGAACATTGTAAGCGTGGCTTCTAGGCAGTATAGGCGTAAGTTAAGTTATTAGGTCGGCAAATAATTTTTTTGTCGTTTTGTTTGATTGCTTCTTACCACGCCTGCCTGAAAACATTGCAAAGCACAATATAGTATTTGAAAGTGCTCGAGCTTCTCTATCACATTGTTATCGTCATTTTTTCTTTTCACTAATTTTTCTCGATTTTTTTGGATTTTAAAATGACCAGCCCGCTGACCAAAAACAGCACTTTCGACAGTTGCGAAAATTGGGACAAAAAAACTAATGCTAAGAACAGGATTTTTAATCAGCGGGCTTCTATTAGAGATAACACGGCAACTAACTTTACAATGTGGTGAATAACCGCCGAGTACTCAGTAGGAGCATAAGGAAGAAGGGAAATTGCACTGTTTCTATAGCAGCTCATAACTTCATTAATTCCTTTGACGTGCGGATTGTTGAGATCTCCATTCTGCAAAGAAATGTTGTATATTTTTTAAATAAATTAGTACTTAAAACTTACAAGCGCAAATCGTTGAGAAAGCTCAAAGGAAGGCGGAGTTTTGGCACCAAAACCGAGTAAAGATATTCTACCCAACCTGAAAAAAATAAATAAAAAAGTGCAGTATTTTCCGTATTTATAGCCCACATGCGATAACTTTTCAATACCGACGAACAATCTCTTAAACCCCCGCCCGCACCTGCGCTAGGCTGCTATAATCAGATAGTGGGGCATAAATACAGCAAAGACAAAATTTCGCAAAGTAAAAAACAATACTTGTCAAACTTGAAAATTGATGAACAAATGGAGCTAAGACCAAGCATATACACATTTGGATTATGAGGATGCATAAAATGTAGTGAATTGACAGTATTTGGACCGCCATTATTGGTCGTAAAATCAATAGCTACTGTGAAATGCATTTGAAGGCTAAAAGTATAAACCTCTTTGTAAAAATAAACACCTAAAATTTACCCCGATTTTAGCAAATTCACAAACGAAGGCGTGTCTTCTCTACTTCTGATTTGCACTAGTTCTATGCTGGCATTCTCTTTACGTTTTGGACCATTCCGAAGCTTGAAAAGTAAGAGATAAATGAGTTTATCCAAATAATTAAAAAGATACCGCGAATTTATTCGAACCCTGAGTGTTGAGTAGTTGGTAGAACGTAGTAGTAAATTTCCCCATCAAAGTATCCTCCGCATTGTTGTTAAAATTGAAGCAAGAGATTTGAAGAACCCAATCTGTAGAAGTGGGGAAAAAAGCTGTGGGAAGGACGAACTCACGCCATCTTGGATTTTCAGAATTGTGAACTGCTTCACTACGGTAGAGTAAAATCAAGAAAAAAAAATAGATTTAACCAAGTCCAAAGAAGAAGCCATAAACATTAAAAGGGCATAAAAAATAAAAAATGTGGTGAACTTACAGGTTCTTTTGCTGGTGAGCTTGACGTTAACTCAATGATAAAATAAGGCGCAACTTGAAAACCAGTATGCGGGTTAAGAGAAATTCCTGCAAATGTAAGCATAGTTCCTCGAGAAGCACTTTCAACAGCAGCAGCAGAAACAAGAAGAAGTGGAGAATGAGGAAAACCATCGAGATACTGAGAGTGAAGAGACAGAGCCACATTGCCAGGATTTGTGATTAATGTCATCAGGCTGATTTCTGCTTCCGCAATTTTTTTTACGAAGACTTCTGTTTCTGCATCAACTTGATACCTGAATAGGGTACAAGAGATTGAATTGAATGTTTTCGCCAAAATTTAATTTCAATACCGTCACTAAAGTTTTTCCGCTTTTCGGTAGGTTGAAAAATAAACGGGTTTGTACGCCTATTAGTGCCACCAATTTAGTGGTTATACGGTACGATGGCTTTATACTTCTGGGTAGGGTCGCTGAAGTTTCAAAGCTTAAGAAGAAACAAAAATAGGCAATATTCATTATTCACTCTATGATTGTTTAAAAATAGAAATCAGTCCCACAAAAGTTTGTCTTTGGTTTTGAAAAAAGCTAAATATGTGGTCATGAATAAAGAAATTTACGGTCAAAAAAGCAGCATCTCATTTACATTGTACTGACTACTGTGGTTTTTATGAAAGTGGAAAAACTTACAACAAGAACTTTAGTTGCTGATTGACATCCAATCTAAATTGATGTTATTGTTAATATTGTCCTCTCTCAAATATTTCGGCTTCTAACCTGACGACAATAGGCACCTCACGTTGAAAGTTTGGGTTTACGGAGTTTGATACAGTCTCAGTCTGACCAATCTAAACAGAAAAGAAGGCCAAAATTTTAAAATCACATCACGAAACCTTAAATTCTAGAAGTGCACATATAAAAAGTTTGACTCACTTCAGTAAAAGATCCCGTATCCTCTAAATTGGCAGTTACAGCTATTCTGACACCTTGAGAGCATTCTGATGGCAAGGATCTAAATTCAACTGGTTATTGTAGCTTGTGTTAAAAAAGTTGCGGTACAAATTTGAATGACTCATGTCTTTTTTATTGTTAAAGAAAAAGCGGCAGTGTTTGGTGTTGTTATGAAGCCTGTTTTCTCTATTTTCATTTCGTATATAAGTTTTATTAACATTTACTCAAAACAGCCACCATCGCACTAAATACATTTATGGAGCCTAACTGCAAACTGATTAATAACTTTTTTCACCATTTCCTAATGAATTTTCTTCCATTCTTTTACAAGCGAAGCTTTAAGCGCAGTGACCGACTTGTGAAGTTCGGAGCATGCTTTTGGCTCAAGAAAAGGCCAGGCGAAGTAATCCAACACCGACCAGTCAGGTGAGTTTGGAGCCCAGTCATCGTAGCGCTTTGTCTAATAAGCGTTGCCTATTGACCAGTTTCCAGTTAGATTCTGTAAATGCATTGAGGCGGATGATGGCCATTTTGAGTAAATGTTAATAAAAGTTATATACGAAATGAAAGTAGAGAAAACAGGCTTTAAAGCAACACCAAACACTGCCACTTTTCCTTTCATTAAAAAAAAGTTAAGAGTTAATCTAATTTGTATCGCTACTTCTTTAATACATGGTATTCATATAGTTAGTTGAATTTACAGTTAATTTATTGTAGAGTAAATTTGGCAGAAATATGAATCCTCAGAAGGAAATCTGATACAACTATTAACCGAAAAACGCTTACACACAGGACATGTTTAGGTGGACAATCTCTTCTTGAGCCATTTGTTATTTCAAATTAGTGGTTGGTAGGATAGCTTAAAAAATGCTGAATTAATTAATTAATAAACAAATAGAACATGGTGACCAAGATAGATAAGCCTATGTAATCCGAGGAACTGAACTCATTTCAACAAATAAATACTTTTATGTCTCAAAAGAACTACACGAAATCGATCTAGCATGTAAAATCTTATCGGTTATACAAAATTTATTTCATAATTAAAAAGTTGAATGAAAAAATAGGTAAAATCAAGTCTGTTCTTCAGCTCAAAAGTTTTAAGAAAAACGCTTTTGACCGAAAGCATTTTTGCTCAATACCGTATTTAGTCTCATAATACAGTCAAACCTCGAAATAACGAACCCCTGGGGACCAGCTAAAATGTTCGTTATATCGAAGGTTTCGTTATATCGGGGGTCCGTTATATCAAGATTTGACTGCGTAACAAACCCTTGAGGACCAGGCAAAATGTTCGTTATATCGAGGGTTTCGTTATATCGGGGGTTCGTTATATCGAGGTTTGACTGTAATATCAAAAATTGAGGTAAAAAATGGTCGGATCCAGCTGTGGATCCAACTTTTTGGGCGTCCGTTAAATTGAGCGTCGACTGTATTAGATTTTTCCTCAAAAATGTTTTTTAAACCTTTATTGTATTATGGAGAAGCGCGGAAAAACAAATTTTGACGTTTTTCCCGAATAAGGATTACAGTCGAACTTTGATAGCCCGTCACCCGAAAATGTTTCACCCACAGCTGGGTCGGACCAGTGTTTTCATAATTGACATGACATCTGACACTGACGTCAGCTTGACACTGACACTGACATGACATTTAAAATGACACTGACACTGACACCAAATGTCAGTGTCAGTGTCAATGTCAGTGTGATGTCAGTTAGTCAGTGTCAGTGTCAGATGTCATGTCAATTATGAAAACACTGGGTCGGACCATTTTTTCACCTCAATTTTCGACATCTTTTGCCAATTTGGATATTGATGTCTCTAAGACAAAAAATCGCAAAAATTGTGAACTTGTTGGTCATTTTTCAACAACTCAAAAATTTTGCCTTTTTAAAAAAAGTCAAACTTCGATAGCCCGTCACTCATTTTTCAAAAAAGGATGACATGTTATCGAAGTTTGGCTTTATTCACGACAATAACGCTGGCAAAACCACCGACAAATTCAGAATCGTTGCGATTTTAATATGGAAATTGGCAATATATGTCAAAAATTGAGGGAAAAAAAATGGTCGCACCCAGCGGTGTGTCGAACTTTTTGAGCTGACAGGTTTTTGAAGTTTGACTGTACACAAAGTGGATAAAATAGGACTTTCGTTAAAAGTTGGTGGAGGGGTGTTTAGATCGGACTAAAACAGATAAATTTTTATTTTTCTCCTAAAAAAGCAAATTTGTCAATTTTGGCCACCAATCAGGGGAATTGAATCGGAAAAAATGTTTGTAAAAGAATTTTTTTTTAAAAGAGCGTTTTGGCATTCGTTAGGAAATATTGCTTATTGGTCATTCACCGGCAAATTCGAAGTGTTTTTACAAGATATTGAAAGATTTGATGAATTTCACCAAAGGTCCGAATTCAAAGCTGCTAGGGTTATATTTCCAAGATCATAGGATTGAAGTAACCACGTCATCTTGATTTTCAATATCTTCGCAATCGATTGCTTCCATAGCGGACGATCTTATTCGACGATCTCCTAAAATTAATGATGACGAGAAACGTGTAGGAGAGTTTTAGAAGCTGAGAGAGTTCTGGCAAATTTTAGCAAAGTTTTTATCGAGACGCAATGAAAATAAGAACCTATTATTGCTCAAGTTCATCTCGCAGGTGTGCGTGTTTAGGCGTTTCTGTGTGGGCATCTTTTAGTGTAGAACCCCCATGACTACCAAATGGTGGCTTGGGGCTGAGATGCGCCCAGACACATACCTGAGACGTAACTGACATGAAAGTGATCCAGAATAAATAAAGGCAGTATACATATCAGAGCTTTTTTATGCGGTATATCTCAGTGAACAAAAATATGATCACATTTTTTCTTTTTGACCCTTATATGACCCTTCAGAGTCTGTTTAATTGCCCTTAAGGAAAACACTGTCAAAGCAGAAGAGAGTACAAAGATATAAAAAATATTAAAGTCCCCTATGCCGATTCTTGCCTTACTTAATTTAATTACTTGAATTCAGCCTTTCAGATCGATTTATTGTCCTAGTGATGAGAATTAGCTCCATTTCTCGTAATCTACTTCGATTTGGTCAAGCAGCGGTTGATGTATTAGCTACAGCGAAGCCTGTCAAAAGTTCCAAAGGAATCGTTGTGGAATCTCCCGAGACAAAAATTACTACACTCAGTTCAGGGATTAGAGTTGTCTCTGAAAGTTGGCAAATTCCAACAGCAACGGTGATTCACCTACCTAGATATCTTCTTTAGCAAAATATCTTTTCAGATTGGTGTATGGATTGATGGTGGAAGCAGATATGAGACCGAGAAGAATAATGGAGTTGCTCATTTTCTGGAACATATGAACTTTAAGGTTGTCGACTTAGTATAGGTCTTTTCTTCCAAAAATATCTTGATTTTCGTATCCACAGCTGACTGGATTTCTCCTCTCGGTTTATTTTATTCTATAAGTTTTATAGGGGACTCGGAAGCGCTCGCAATCTGACTTGGAACTTGAAGTGGAAAACATGGGCGCTCATCTGAATGCTTATACGTCTAGAGAGCAAACAACCTACTTTGCCAAATGCTTCTCTTACGACACAGAGAAAGGCAACCTTTTTGTTTTTAGTCCTTTTCTCTTTATGTATTTTAATCAGTGATAGCTTTTTAGCTGTTGAAATTCTATCTGATATCCTGTTGAATAGCGTGTATGGGTCACGCGAAATCGAAAACGAACGGGGTGTAATCCTTCGTGAGATGCAAGGTTATTTTGCTTTCCTGTGTGTAAAAAAGATCTTAAATTTTGCAGAATTTTAGAGGTAGAGCAAAACATGCAAGAAGTCGTTTTTGATCATCTGCATGCTGGTGCGTACAATGGCTGTTCTCTGTCGGGTACAATTCTGGGGCCAATCGAAAACATAAATTGAGTCTTTATTGGTTAAGATTTTCTCTTAACTTAATTGAGCTTTCGTTTTTAGGTCCTTGAACCGGAACGACATGTTGGACTATATCAGTACTTTCTACAAAGGTCAGCGTATGGTTCTCTGTGGAGCTGGAGGGGTCGAACATGAACGGCTTGTTGAATTTGCCGATAAGTATTTTGGAAAAATTCAGCGAGGCAGTGCTGAATTGTTGTGTTATGAGCCTGGAAAGTTTCGTAATTCTTATGTAAGTTTAACTTTTCATTTACTGAAGTTTTGGCTAAATTATTTGCTTCATTTTTCTATAGCAAATATTCCCGAACAAAGCGATGGAACAGATTTATGGTTTGTATAATAAGCAATTCTTCTAGCAATCTGCTAAACAAAATTATGTCTCCAGGGTGCTTGTCGGTAGAAGGAACTAGCTGGACTCATCCCGACAGTATTGCCACTCAAATCGTTAACGTGGTTAGTTTTGTACCTTAAACCTTATTCGATCAATAGCTTCTTTCCGTGTTTTACAATACCACTGTTTTGTAGATGTTTGGCAGCTATGATCGTACTCAGTCGCAAGGTGTTGCTGGCGCCACTCTACTTGGTGATGAAATTGCTAAGGAGGACATGGGAGTTCAATCCTTTATGAGCTTTTCAACGAACTACAAGGACACTGGCTTGACGGGTACATATTTCTGCGTAGATGATGCAAAAGCTTTGCGGCGATTTACCAAGACTTTCGCTGATGTTTGCAAACGACTTTGCTACGATGTTGATGAGCGAAAGCTCAATGACGCAAAGCAATCCATGTTTTTGAATATGCTCCTCATGTTGGATGGCTCCACTCCTATTTGTGAGGATATGGGAAGGTGACATTTTACATGCTTTTTGTTTTAGTTTGATCTGCTATCTTAAATGAGTAGTATAGACTCGTCAGTGACGTTTCTTGAAACGTCGCTGTTGCTAGCGCCTGTGGTTTGCTTGTGTAAGTCAAACTTTTATGCGATTAGTCCCAGATTTCATGCTCCAAAATTCATTCCGCCCTTATTTGTAGGATGTTTACAGATTATTTTGCAAGAACGAAAAAAATAAGCTATGATGCATCGACTCTGGGACTAGTCGAGCCCAAATGCGCCTTACATAACCGCATAGAAGGGGTTGGCGATAGCGCGATTTTAAGGGCTCACGTTTGCGTTTCGGCTCACACTCAAAAATTTTAAAAGTTAAAATTTTGTGGATTTGTAACAAAGCTTGTGTTTATTTGTTACCCATGTTCTTAGCTTGTAGTTTGCAAGGGATCGATTTTTTCTGAATGTTTTTCTTGTCTTTTTGTTCTACTTTGGTTTCCTGCTTTCCCTAAGAGTTAAATATATGTCTTTTGGATCGACGGTGATAATCCATCAATTTTGATGGGTAGGATAAATATTAGATTTAAATTTTTAGCCTCTTTTACTTATCTCTATGTTTTGCTCGCAGGTTTTTTATACTTCTGCACTTGTTGTGTTATCTTTTGTTTGTGGATTTGTTTGAAAATTGGATGTGGTGTTTAAATATCAGTATTTTTTGGGTTTTTATCTCTTGTTCTCCTCTTGATGGGCTAGAGAACTGGTTGGCTTATAGTGCTCTTTGACATGTTAGTTTGAAAGTTTCCTGCAACCACCCCCAATTGGCGATGAATTTCCTCCCAATTTAGTTGGTCCCATTTTAGTTAACTCAGATAACTGCGTAAGCAGGGGAACTGACTTGCTCATTGCTTTTTTTGCTTCCTCTTTTGCCCTCTATCGACCTGCTCAGCTGTCTAATCTAACCGAGAGCAGTCGCTAATCAAGTAACCATGCTAGCGCACACATACGTACCCAGCCAACGCCAATGAGGCAATCAAAGCGTTGGTTGGGCAACTATGGACTCACTGGACAGCCATTTCTCCTCAGTTTCTATTCCTTTTTTCTTAGCTCGCTTAGATAGCTGGCATGCTGCCACTACACATCATCATTTCTTGACTGGTAGGGTGCAGTTCTTTGGCAGGCAAGTGGAGGCCTGGGCGGAGTCATAAAATGGAAGGCTCGGGGATGGTGACTTCGAGGGGTGTTCTATCCCCTCTCCTTACTATTCTACACTTACATGCTACTATTGTTACTTCCCTAGAGCTATTTTCTGCCTGTTCTTTTTTAATCACCATTTTTGGTGAAATCTATTTATTTATCAATTTATTCATTTCGCAGGCAGACTTTTTAATCGAACTTAGTCGACTGACACATAATGACGAAGATGTACACATGTAACACCTGAATGAGCAATGCCTTAGTGGTGATATTCTCCTTACGAATATTGCCGCCTTGTCTATTAATTCTTCTTCCCATATATGTTTTCCTACTGGCTGAACGGACCAGTCACCTTGTTGGTGGTTCTTCTAGGAGCACTTCTCAACATGCTCACTATTTATGTGTTGTCGGCACACACCCTTTACAGTCGCCAAAAGAAAACTTCCTCGATTGGCCAGAACTGCGGCGTCCAGCAATCCAGAAGGTGTTTCTCCTCTTCCTCTATGAAAAAGCAGGCTGTCAATCCGCCTGTGCACAGGACGTGCAGTTCTCCCGGCTATAGTCCTGAACACGACATTGATATGTATGTGCCTTTGATGGACTCTGAATCTCCTGGCCCGAAGAGATCAAAACGTTCAGTCCAGAAAATTTCTTTTTCCTTGGAAGAATCCATGGGAACAAAGACTGAAGAGATAAAGCCCAAGCTAGGAATTTCTCCATTAGCTCGCCAACTGTCCATGATTTCTTGCGCCAGCACTTCTGGAATGGCTGCAACAAGACCCAGAGTCTACATTTTTTTCTTGTGGCTTGTTGTTTGGGACACAGCTCTACTGATCTCTGCATTGCTAATGTATTCTGTGCCAACCTTATTTGATCGCAACTTTGACTTCTATGTTCACTTCTCATCTGTCTATTATTTGATGAGCAATACTGCACTAACTGCCTCAGTTTGGCTGATGTGTGCCTTAATTTTCGACAGATACAGAACTATTTGCCGCCCATTCATAATGCGAAATAAAGGCAGCCGGCAACAGCAGAGCCGGGACAGGGGCAAGATTCACAAAGTGTTGTTCTTGGTATGTGTGCTGGCATTGGCCTTTTCATTGCCTCGGTTTTTTGAACTGAGTTTGGAGTATGATCCGACGGTGAAGGAATATTTTTTGGTGCAGACCAGCATTGTGCGCAATAAGCTATACATGGTGGGATATAGAATTGTTGGCGGTCTACTCTTGTACTCTCTTCTACCCTACGTGGTGCTCTTTATATTGTCCTTTAAGGTACTCGTTTTGTAAAGCAAAAGTAAAATCAACCAACCGACTAAGTATTTGTGGGTATGATTTATGTTTTGTAATGTATTTATAACAAAAAATGTCTTTCTGGACGGGGTCGAAATTTGCTTTATTATGTGAAGGAACGTATCCACACGTTTTATTGGCATGACACACCGCTTAAATACGCGAGAACCAACTCTTCCCTACGGTATCTACAAAGATTTAAATGCTATGCGAAAGAGTTTTTTTTAAGAAACCACCACACATTTTAAATTTCTTTCGTGCTGTTGCGAAGAGGGAGTGCTAGCGTGTTCAAACATGTGTCATGCCAATGACGCATGTGGACCCTTTTAATGGTTGTTTTTGAAGCCCCGCTGTCTCGTCTAAATATAATAGGGGAAAAAATCAAGTTATAAAAATGGGTACTTCTTAAGGTTGGCCTTTCGCGCCCTCCCGTCCCCTAATTTTTACTAAAATCATACTAAAAAAATCCCTTCCGCCATCCCTCCCACCTTAATTTTTTTTTACTAATATCCCTCCCGCTAGCGATTTTACGGGAGGGAGGCCAACCCTAGT
>BBSZ01007517.1:0-30618 GCA_000981365.1 Subanguina moxae | reverse complement strand
AACACAACTCCTTGTTATTTCCTAGTTGGTTCACTGACCTTCTGTCGCTCTTTGGATTGTGCTTTACGAATAACATTTTAGACAAGATGTCCGCTAGCGAAGCTGAAATAATACGTCGAGATTTTTTCAGTGAGTCAGACTTCAGCAATTCCGAGGAAGAAAGCGAGCCAGCGCAAGCAGAACTGGAGGGTACTGTCACTCTCATCGGGCCAATCACTTATTAGCGCCAACTTCCTCCGTCAGGTAATTAATGCGATAAGGAGTCGGGCAGCACAACCACGAAGTGAATCCAGTGGCAGTGGCTCAAGCAAAGGCGAGTATGAAGCGAAAGGCAGTTGAGACGCAAGAAGTTGGTCTATTTATCCCCTGTTACCACGTTGACTATTACCCCTCGCTCTTTTAGAAGCCTATCCAAATTTTCTCACAACAGCTTCAAGGGACGTCGAAAATGGTGGCAGCAAAAAAAAATGCGGTCCAATTTTGGGTGGTTTTATAAACGGTCCAATTATGGTCTAATTATGGTCGGTCCAATTATGGCCGGTCCAATTTTGGGCGCGGTCCAATTTTGGCGCGGTCCAATTTTGGGCGTGTCCGTGCCAAACACTATTTTTGGATGAAAATGCATTTGAAGAAACTTTGAGTATTAAAAACTACCTACAAACTACTTTAATTCAAAAACTTCTGCTTTGCGCTGTTTTTTTGTTTATTTTAATTGTTTTATCTAAAGATAGTCCCAACCATCATCGCTAAACAAATATTTCTTGTCCACACAGTTACATATTTTCTTTATTAAGAATTAAGATAAACAAAAATACATCAAAGCAACCATCAACGTTTATCCACTTCTAGATATCTCTCAATTCCCTGTTTTCCTGTTTTTTCCTGCTCAAACCGTCGAAAAAATCTAGTTCCTCAGAAAACAAGAGCCTTAAAATTATTAAAAATCTATTAATTTTTCCGCTACACATATTTACAAAAAAAATATTCAAACAAAATTTGAGGACGTCGATTTATCAAAAAGGTCTATGTTATAACGATTATTGAATCTGCTCACTGCATTTACATGAAATTAAAAACAAAGCAATTAAGCAAAATAAAAGTAAAATATACATATTCTTATAAAACTTTATTGTTTATTATCAAACTTTTTTCTGTTTACTTCAAGCCAAAAATTTGCAGAGAACAACGATCAGAAAAAATGTAGGGCTAGATTTGGCATTGACAATCAAGACCAGTGGTGCAAGCACTGCAAACGCAAGAAGAGATGCCTAAACGTGCGGGAAAATGACAGTCCTATGGTCTCTTCAACGACCAACACACCCCAACAAATGATGCTTTCTTCAGCTGCCAGTAACAGTTCTCATCATGCCCAGAGTCCTATGTCTTCAACAAGTGGCATTATGAGTGTAGGCAAACGCTCAGAATCTAATTCTTCTTCCAGTTACGACCCCAATACACCACCTCCGCCTGGTATTAATGGTCAAATGAATGGATTCCTAAAAGCAATGGAGAAAAATATTGGTAAAATTGAGCCGCAAGACATTATTGGCGAAATGGATACAAAACCAGCTACAACACATTTACCACAGATGCCACCTACTTCTGGCTTTATGACGCCATTTAATTTTGGATATCCCAACTTGCTGATGCCCTCATCCGCCACTGACAGCCACTTTTTAAATGGTAATAGCAATAATAATTTTTGAGCTTATTGTATACAAATACTTGCCTATGGATGAATGAGTTGCTTTAATAGTGCAAAGCTTTTTTGAGGGTTTTTAAGGAAATAATATATGATTGAAAATACATAGTTTTTTGAGAATTGAAGATAATATCATCAAAAATTGGAATTAGTTTTTTATATAGTTATTGAATTATGATTTCTTTTTACAGTTAACTGTAATGGAGTTAATTGCATAGTCACTAAGTTAACTATGTATGCACTTAACTACATTACAATCAATTGCAAAAAAATCATAATTCAAGAAATATAAAATAACCTGAGACTAGCATTTAACTGTAAAATAGTAAACTATAGTATGACTAACTATAATATGGTCAACTGTAACATAGTTAACTAGAATTGGTCGCTAAATAAATGTGGTAATTGCACGAAAGCATGCAGGCCCACCTTTTTGTTATAAAGCACGTTAATCAAACTGTGGTATCATTTTTCAGTAATCTGGTGGCGTAAAATCAAATTTAGATATCAGAAATCAAAAGAGCTTTCAAAAAGCGATTTGAAAAGCGAAATGGCAGTGTACTTAATTTTTTGGGCAACGATAGATTGGGCCATTTCAAATTGCGTCAATTCAAATTGGGCCAATTCAAATTGTGCTATCATTCTGCTTTTTTACTTATGCTTTCATAATCCAAGTAATATTTTTTTGTATATATATAACTAAGGCTTAGGCTTTAGGGTAGGTCAACGGAGGTTAGCCTTAACCATGGCTTCTCTCAAACCACTCAGAATACCATTCTCAAAGCTGTTTAGAGATAGCAATCACCATCTTTCAAAATATAAAGTTTTTCAAAGTGCAGGCGTATTGATGGCTAAATATTTTTCAACTAGTAAAGTCATTTGTGACAAATTACTCTAAAAAACCTAATTTATAATTCTACCACCAATAATATATACCAATAAAAAATAGCTGAAAGATAAGAACGGATAAAAGCTGCTGGCGAAAGCATGCAAAAGATAACTATTTGTTGAAAGTTCTATAGCTCAGTGGTAGAATTAAGCAAAATGATGGCCCAATTTGCATTAGCCCAATTTGAATTCGGCCCAATTTGAAATGGCCCAATTTTTCGACGTTTCGTATTCTTAAAAGGTTATTGCCGAAGTAATCTGTGGAAATTTTGCAAACTTGAATGTGTGCGTCACACTTTCCTTTGCTTTGCAAATAAAACCCTTTTGGATCGTTGAAACATTTTTGAAGCACCACAAAAAGTATACTTATGAACGAAAGAAAAGTGTTCAGCGCACATTCAAACTCTGGCGAATTCCATTGTCGGCAATGCCATTGGTCTTTTAAAAGAAAATTCATGGTAGTAAAAAGATTAATAACTGTAAATATACTTGTCTGCAGTTTCCTTAACAAAAGCTAACTATTTTTTGCATAAAAAAGCAACTGTTTAAACTAAATCCAAGAGTGCTTTTGAAAACAATTTACTAATTCTCAGTTAAACCTTTTTAATTACTCTTACTTATTTCTCATGCTTGCGCAATTTTATTTTGTATTTATTGTTCTTGTGCATTTGCTGTCTCTGATCGCTGTTTCTCACAGGGTTGTTGTTTTGCCATTGTCTAGCTTTGTAACTTACTTGTACTGCTACCGTCTTTTATTTTAAATAAACCGTTTTTTATAAACCATAAAACCCCCGTTATTATTTTTTAACTTGTTTACTGCCATTGCTCTTTTAAAGTGTTTGAAATAAATTAACTTCAAATATATTTAAAGGTTACACACACAACTGAAGACTAACAGCAAAACGAGAAAAAATAGTATTAAGACTAAATTGAAAAAACTACAATAAATTTGTAAAGTTTTTTAAAATTAGCATGGTTCTTCCAAGCATATTTCGTAATAAAAAATATTCAACGCATTTTGGCCAAAAACTTTTAAAATGACTAGAATACCGCGAGAAGTTGCTGGACTGATATTTTTCAAGTTTTATCAGACTATCTTTGAAACTTAGATATATGCTTGAGATACCCAGTGAGACATCACTATTAGATCTACTCAAAAAAAGATCCGCTTTCCGAGATGTTTTTTAGCATCATAGGCATTTTTCAAGAAATTAGCAAAAAAATAAGAATTTATCAGATTTTTCGAAATTAGTTTGGAAAACCAAGTTTTTTTAAGATGTCAAAAAAGCATGAACTTTCCAAACACAGTAACAATGTTAATAATTAGCGTTACATTGAGTAAAATCCACAATTTTTGATAAACAACTTCATATACTTAGAAATTACAACAACTAATAACCAAATGTAATTGTTTATTAGTTGTTGTAGTACACAATAGTTTTTAAATCTAGAAAAAACTTTATTTTGCACCTATAAGTGATGAGTGATCATAATGGAACCTTAGTATAGAAAGTTGTCTAATCTAAGATATTGTAAATAAAGCTTTGTGGTCTACGCAACAACAAAAAAACCATTTAGCTAAGCTCACCAATAAAAGTGAGTAAATTGATGATTGCACAGAAAAAATAACCGAATAGGAAATAAAAAAGATTACTTTTACCCATATAATAGCACTAAAAGTTTTGTCATTGGGAGAATGAGGAAAAGAGAAAAGACTAGAAGTTTCAATAAGAATCAAAAAAGAGTATTTAACTGAATACACTAAATAATTTCTGTCCTTCGTGATGATAAAATTAAAATAAACCCAAATAATGAATACAGCAATCAGTTTAATTAAGTCACTCTTACTTTGAAGCATGCTTTTTCAAAGTCTGTGCATAGCTACATCTGGCAGTAGTCAAAAAACCATCATCTTGCTGAGTAGCCAAGGCTCCGAATGGTTGTGGTTTTTTGCCAGCAACTATAGCACTGAACTGTGCCTAAAAATTGAAGCTTATAAAATATTTTGAAATTTTAACAAGCTGACTGCTAGAACTTGAGGAGGCCTTTTTGTGGGAAAGAGTGTATTTCATCATTAAAAATAAGGTTTAAATTTTCGTACGAACTCTTGCCTCACCTGGTAGAAAAAACGTTTTTGCATACAACTAAGCCTTAGGCTTAGGATTGGCCGGCGCACGTTAGCCATGAACAGAAGGGAGAAAACAAAGCTTTAGAAAAAATAAATAAAATATGACTGAGAATAAAGACTACTACATTGCTGCGATTCCAAAAGCCCGGATGAATGCTCTAGGCTAGAACATTCATCCGGGCTTTTAGAACTTCTAGCCCGATTTTGTCTGACCCGATTTTGTCCGACCCGGTTTTGGCGACCCGCAATTTACCCGCAACCTCTGATTTAGCTCTATTTAATGTTATTATTTACCTTGGTCTCTTTGGTTATTACAGGAATGTTGGTGTGCTTTTCTGGGAGAGCTGCAAATAGTTTAGTTAAACTATAATAACAATTGATCAGAAGACGAAAATCTTTGTCCACTGATTCTTTTTGTCGATTTACCTTCTTTTACTTCAGCTTCTGCGCTCTGTCCTACATGAATACATTTCTCAATATTCTGAATATCGGGTTGAGGAAGAAAAGGAATGTCTTTTGATACGGATTTCTTCAAGTTTTCATCTTCCACCAACGATGGAAATTCAACTTCGACAAAGTTATATTCTAGCTCTTTAGAGTTACACTCTTCAGAGCACTCACTTTTTCTCTTTTGCCGTTCAAGATCGCATTCATTTGGTTGGGTTGACTTCTCCAATTTAGTAATTATTGCAAAATTCGCACCTTCAGACTTGCAGCTTTTTTTATCTTTGCTGTGCTGCAATTGAAACGTCAGGATTTATTATAAGGTAATCCAAAACTACATGGTAAATGCTATCCAAACACCGAGTTAATGACTGCAAACCAGTGGTGTTGCTGTTGGCCAGGGCACGGGGATGGCTGAGTGGTATTGTGGTGCTCAATGGTTTGTCGAATCCGGGAGGTTTATTGTTTTCAGCACTTTCAGTGCTGTAGTTGTCTAGAGATACTCTAGTGTTGGCTTGCATCCTAAAGTCAAAAGCATACTTAGTTGAATATGTTGGATAGCTAAGGATAGCTAGGCCTTGGATAGCTAGGCCGTAGTGGCTAAAGACAACAGAGACAAAGCAAACAAACTTGCGCCAATTAGAGTTGGAGTTTGCAACACCCTGCTGGGAGCGATTATAGTAGCTATTAATTCCGTAGCTGTTGTGCCGAACTGCAATTGCCCTTGTACTACTGCGACTGTACTGCTGCTTCCATGGTTGATGGTTGCGTGTGTTGCTGCCGTCAGTGTTGCTCTTGCAATGTGAGGATGTATTAACATTGATGGGCTGTGAAGCCATATTTTTATGCTGCACAGAATTCAAGTCACTATTGCAGATTAGCTGGGAACGCTCTTGTTGGCAATTGGTGTTGCTGTTTCTGTGACGATAAGACTTGTTGTCAAAGAAGCCAGCGGAAGAATGATTGTTGGGGCAGTTACGCGTGTCAGAGTAATGACTGAAATTGTTCATGTTTTGTCTTGCAGCCAAATAATTAATAGTAGATTCTGAGACTCTGAAAAGTATCTTAATCTTAAAAAATAATAAGTTTTGTCCTTTTTTGTGGCCCTAAATTCGTTAACATCTTTTTTCCAAAAGCTTTTTAACAATAAACACCTTAATTTTTACCAGAATTCATTTAATACGGCCCACTGTGGATAAGCTCTTACCTTTCCATATAATTCTTATTCATAAATTTCATGCGCGGCACATCCGTCTAAACACCATTTTTCGTAAATACAACTTTTTATATAACAATATGCTTACAATGCGTTGCCTACCAAAATTGGGTATATCATAGTTAGAGATAGATGTATTGGTCAACAAAAAGCCATCATAACCAGTTTGCTGGACCACACTTGCCGCTGCTTTGCTGGTGGAATAGTCCAAAATTAACTTTTTGGTTGTGTTGCTGGTGGTGCTTGTAGTTGTGATAGAGTAATGGCTTATGGGCTGTACATTCTCTTTGGTACCCTCATATCCAATCACTAAAAATAATATTGTTGAGTTAATGAATAAGTTTTTGCCGTTTTAGTTGATTGCTTGTCTCACCACAATTTCCTGAGCACATTGCAAAGCATAATATAGCTTTAAAAATGCTCGAGCTCCTCTATCACATTGTTATCGTCATTTTTTTATTTTCATTAATTTTACCCCATTTTTTTTTTGGATTGTGAAATGTCCAGCCCCGTTGACCAAAAACAGCACTTTCGACACCTGCTTCTCGACGGCTTTAATATGGGTCAAAAAGCAGCCGGAAGAATATGGAAAGGTATCTATGCCAGAAAGGACAGCTCAGTACTGATATGGTAAAATTCAAAAAATGGCAATTTCGACCTTAAATTATCCCCGCACCGGTAAGCCATCCAACTTTGACTAGGACCACTTGTGGGCCTTGTTGGAGAAGGATGGGGGTCAAACCCAAAGAAATTGGCCGAGATGGGATCTACTCAGCGGACCATCTGCAACCACCTCAACTCCATGGGATTCACTCAAAAAATGTACTCCCCTGACCTTGCTCCAACAGACTACTACCTTTTCCGCTTGTTATCCAACCACATGAGGGGCGTAACCTTCGACAACCAGGAGTCCTTGAAAACTGGCTCAACGAGTTCTTCAAGTTTAGACCCAGCAATTTCTGGAAAAGTGGCATTGATCAACTGGTCGAAAGGTGGGTGCAGATCGTAAGCAATAATGGAGAATACATAATTGATTAAATTGTTGTTATTTTTCATTAAAAAATTGCTAAATATTAAATAAAAAAACTTATTTATTAACCTAATACTTAATTATGTTTAGTGGTCACTATATGGTGGACCAAAAAACTTCGCCACATAAAATTTTGTGGTGCACCGACTCATATTGCAAATTATTAACATAAATAAATTTTTTAGCCAGCCACGCGTGAAACCTACAAAAATTACAAGAATAAACAAGAGAGTACCAACATTCTTGGGCTGTGAATTGTGTAGATGGAGGTGATTGGGGTTCTGCTGAAACCTGCTTCAATGAGCATTCCTGCTCAATCTCAACACTATGCCAGTCTGTGTGTATGGAAATGGGAACGTTTATTGATAGTCCACCTCGGCTATCTTTCATAGTGGTTGATGGCCTAAAGGTGCATCTGGGAACATAGCCTAGAATTAGTAGATCATTGAAAAGATATGCAAAAAAGTAGTTAACCTTAAAAATGATTAAATAAAGACTAAGGGTAGTTAACTAAAGATAGTTAACTAAGGACAGTTAACTAAGGATAATTAACTGATGATAGTTAACTAATGATAGCTAAGGATGTTTAAGCATTATGGTTAAGATGGTTAAGCGTATGAGCAGCAGAATGTTAATAATTATTATCAACTTACCAAATCGTGCCAATATTTGTCCTAAATTGTAAGAAGAATTGGTTGTGTCCGCTTGTGTATTGAAGTAGTCCATATCACAATTATTCTAAAAATGTAAAGTTGTTAAATTAGGTTCATCTATTTTTTCGCCTTGCTGGTACTTACTTTGCTGCTACCAAGATATTGGTCATGAATAATGATTTGGCCACTTGTTGATTCAGTTGTGGTAACGGGTGCACCGCCTGTTTTAATTCTAGCCTGAAATAAACCAATCATTCGAGATGTCTACGTCTCATATTACTGGAAAATATCAAATATAACTACTTGAGAGTAGTAACGTACATGGACTGGCTTGTCGTTAAAAGTCTTGCCCAAGTTTTGCAGGTGAATGAAAGCAAGTCGTGTGTCTTCTTCCGTCCTAAGAACAATTGATATATATAAATTACAGTTTTTTTAACATACGCAAAAGTGATGTACCAGCTTCCATTTAGACCTAAAAATACATGATAAAGAAATAAAGTTATGAGGTTTAAAATACCGTAAATTATGCTTTCGTATTTTTGTGGGCATCCTTCGAACATTGCCTTCACTACCTAAATTACATCCAGGCTTGTTGAAAACAATAAAAATTTCCCATATCAACATTTTTGCAGCACACTTTATTTTAGCTTATGAGTATACTCTTAAATAGTGCTTTAAAAAAATTTGGCGTAAAATTTGATGCTGAACAGTACTCGGTCAATACGAATTAAATGGAAACAAACAGATATTGCAACAAAAAAAGAAGCATCCAAGGTTTCCAAAAATATTTTTAGAATTAATGTTATATACTTTCACTATCAGATTATCATATTTTATAAAGGAGAGGGAATGCTACAACTTAGGCGGTACGTGACAAAATAACGCCGCGCCGAAACATCGCCGCGCCAAAACATCGCCGCGGATAAAAGACCGCCGGCCATAACATCGCCAGACATAACATCGCAGGGACAAAACATCGCCAAATGTCTTTAATGTATCAAGCATAAAATCTTTTTCGTTGAAAAAATAGTGTTTTATTTTAACATACTCCTAGTACACCATTAATTTGCACGAGAAAATTGCGGTGCAGATACTGACTGCATCTATTCTTAGTCTTTTTGCAGGTTATTGTCTGTAAAATAAAAAAAATGGACTCAAAAAACTTTTTTGTTGATTCCCCAATACACAATACTTTAAAGACATTTGGCGATGTTATGTCTGGCGATGTTATGGCCGGCGGTGTTTTATCCGCGGCGATGTTTTGGCGCGGCGATGTTTTGGCCGCGGCGATGTTTCGGCGCGGCGTTATTTTTTCCGTGGCCGTAACTTAGGTATATTACGCACGTAAATAAAAATATTAGAAAAATTGTTCGGAGATAATTTTCCCATTTTTTGTGGTTTTAAAAATTTCGGATGTGTTAAAAAATAGAAACCTTTTTCTGCTACTAAAGATAATACTTTATTTTAACTTACATTTTCATCAGCATTTTTAGGTATTTCTCTCAAAATTATAGTACATCTCTTGGAATTTGGACGTACTTTCTCCCCCATATCATCCACCTAAAAATTTTATGGCTAACTTTTTTTTTAATATCAATATAAAAAATATAAGTTAATTGAAAATACCTGTACATGTTCAGACTCCTTGAGGATCTGTACAATCAGGTTGAAGTCAGTTGTTAGCTGAGCTATTTTAGGGAAACCAGCGACTATTTTGATGGGCACAAATTGATCGGCGTCCATTTGACATCGTAAATAACGATCATTTATCAAATTCTCCCGACTAAAATAATATTCCAGCTGGATCTTTAGACGGGCCTTCACCTTAAAATAAACATTTACTAGCCAAACCTAAATTAATATCAGTCAATATCCTCGCTGAAAATAAAGCAGTTATAATTTTTGTGGGTTTTAAATAATCCTGGTATCAGCAAAGAAACAGTCCAGTGACAGGATCAGCTTGGTCAATTATCGACATTTATGGACAACTTATGGACAATTATGCGGACAATTATTCTATTTATAATTACTCGGCTAATTTAACAGCTCTAGTTAAACCTCTCGAAGTCTAATGTAGTTAACTTTAGTGTATTCGACTACAATTAAGCCACAAATATATTAAATATGTACTTGCTCAGCAGTCATTTGCAAAGAAGGGTCCGGAGTGGGTACTCTCTCCATTCCTGTTGCTGCTGCTTCAAAGCTGGGAATGTTTAAAAGTTGTTGTTTGCATTCGTTAGTGAACCTGTGGTACTACCTTTATTTTATATGATTATGATATAACACTAACCACCACGGAAGCATCGGCAAACTAGGAGGATTAGAATTATCTCTCTTGTCATCCTGATCTAGCTGCTCTCCTGGATAACTGCTGCTAGCGTTATGGACGCCTTTAAGGGCATTATCTACATCATTGACCTGTGAATTTTATTATTTATTTTTATTTTTCAATGTGTTTTATATGAACATCACTTTCCAAAACGCCCGAAAATGGAAATTTTTGGCTTTGAACACTGTGCCACGGCATTTCAAAACTTCGCTTTGGTTCAGAAACAAGCTCAAATGAAATTTGGGCGGCAACGAAAATTTTCAGGGAATTTTACTGAGAAATCAGACTTTTAATTTAGAATGACCGAGCTTTAATAGAATCGACTTTTTCAAAAACATGAATTCAAGGAGTTGTCGAACTTTTCGGCCAAATACCGTCAGAAGGAAATGTCTTGACTTCAAAATCTACCTGCTGAATTACAAAACACCTGGGAGAAGCCTCTGTGCACATGAAAAACGTCCCAGGTTCAAGTTCAAATCCTTTCATCTTAATAGCTTTGAATAATTGAGATTACCGTATTTACACTATTAAGCGCCGTCAAAAATAAAAAAGAAGACAAGATGATAAAGAATTCTGAATACCCTCCAGTTGCTGCCTGCTAATATCAACCACCCAGAAAGTAAGGAAATAAAAAAGAAGCTCATCTTGCTATTCACTCCACCATATAAAAAACAAGAGCAAAAAAATAGACGCAGCAACTCTTCTCAAAAAAGAGGCAGGCAAACCGCCAGAAGCCCAAAAAGAAAACCCGAAATCCAATATAGAAGCACGCACAACGTGAACTTCAACAGATAATTCTATGCGGAGACACAACAAGCAATATGCCACGCCAATGCGCTCACTAACCATACAACCAACTAGGGTGGCTGGTGGTAGAAAAGAAGGGAGAGAAGTGGCCAAGTCATAGTTGGTAGCAGCAGAGAGAGAATGTTAAGGGTGCTGATAGGAGCTGGTTGAGACGCACGCATGAGAAGGAGGAAATTTGTTGTCTGCCTTTAAAAGCTTTAGGTGCCTTTAAGGGATAAAAATCTGATAAGTGGACATTCCACTTCTAAAATATCTAAAATTTAACATATAACATGGCACTTGCTGGATTTTTTGAAAGCTCATCGAAAACTGATATTTACTGCAAAATCCCTGCAACCTGTTTGAGAAATAGCATCAGGCTTTACAGAGACAATGGTAGTACCAAACATGGCCACAACACTTTATTCAAAGCATTTAACTATTCAATAAACAAAACATAAACATTTTTACTCTTCTCATTGTACTTTTGCTCTGTACTTTTTTTCATATATATGTGGACCTCTTTGGGAAAAAGAAAATAAAGCAGGATAATTGATGACACCACGAGATCCAGCATAGAGATGGCATGTCCAGCCCTTTTCTCGCGATTTACTTGCTTCATATCGTAATGCAGTTGCATTTTTTATGGATAAAATTTTGCTTCTTTGAGAATCTTTTGAAGGAAAAAGCACAGCGCTATTTATTAATCTATATTGGTTGGGCTGTATTTGTAACAAAAACAAAAGTCAAGCACCAACATATTTATTATTAAACAGTACTGCTAGTAACTGATCTAATTGTATGAAAATAAGCTTTTTCTACGTTAGTCTTTGTTTTTCATTCTCTAAAATTCCTTCAATAGTTTTGCCGTCCACGTCTTCCAGTCCATTCTTGGGTTGATCTCTAAATGGCAAGGTCTGACTTTCTGAATTTAAGCCAGCAGTTGCTTCATCTGTCAGAAACTGGTGCCAAAGAGAGTAGACAATATCAGTGGTGATCAGATCACCAGCATTCATGGAAATCAGCCTCAGTAAGAACACTCCATCACTTCTCAACTGGTGGTGCACAAATTTGCTGACTGCCTCGTGTTCTGCAATCTATTATAGTCAACAAGAGAAATAATACCTGACAATACCATTAATGTCGTCTTTAAGCAGGTGGTAGACTCTCAAATACTGAGTGATGAATGACTCTTGTTGAGGGGCAGACAGGGACATGGAAAGCCAGTAGATTAGGTTGGCCAGAGTGGCTATGGCCACAACCAAAAACCACCTAATATGTAATTGGATTAAATATGTGGGTTTATTATGTATGGATCAAGAGATTTTAGATTAAATCAAATTAATAGATTAAGTACGATATGTTTTTATTAAATGTGCTGGAAAGGAAAGCCTAAATAATTTACTATAGACTGACCACCACACAAACAAGTAGATCTTTTCGTTGAACATGTTGATCATCAGTACTAAATACGCAAAATAACAACATAATATCTCTTTACAGACACCCACCACACTGAAGAGTATGGCGATGCTTGTTTCCTAGCACACGTATGTCAAAGTCGCACATGGTCACCCTGGGAAAATGGCCACTTTCTTGCCTAAAAACATTGATTAAGCGCAAAAATGTTAATCTACAAAAAGATAAAACATGCCATTCATGACCGTAAGCCAGGTCACGCAGGATTTCGAAGCCCCAGAAAGTGTAATTGGTGCCAAGGAAACTGTTGAGGATGACAAACTGCATCAACACCTATTTTCGATTAGTTATTTCTTGCAACTATTTTTCTGTTTTTTCTACTATTTTTAACAAGTCTTTTAGTTGCATTGCGAATAGCATCTTCTTCATAAAATTTTATAGGCCTTGCATGCATCTTATTTATATTTACTTAAAATTACTGTGAACCTGGCTCATTGCATAGAAAATTTCTAATTAATGCCTCAAATTTCTACTCTTAAATGCCTTTTATTACAAGACTCTAATTGCAAAAAAAAACATTGAGCCGACTTACTTGTGCGAAATACATAAGCTTAACTAGGAGGTAGAGAATAGTCAGGTAAGAGCCTTTTGCCAGCAATGGCGACAATATGACTACAATAAACAGTTGAGTTCATTACAGCAAGCAAAAACAACACTCACATCTTCTCGCTAAATTTCTCTGGACCTTGAGAGAGTCTCTTAGATGAGTGGCCACAACTTCTACAGAACTAAACAAGAAAATAAGGTCATTTTAAAGATTGTGACTCTCAACCACCTCTTCCTCTTATCCACCTGCATATTGCCCACATCTTCACACATCTGGATTATGCCTTTTACAGCGACTCCTTAACTAATTTACATTTAGTAAAAAAGAAAAACCTTGAAAAAAAAACTTTTGTGGGGGAAAAGTCAATTACGAGGGTTAACCAACTCCTAACTTTCTAACTCTAGTTTGCGAAAATCATCAATCAGTTTGCCATTCTCCTCTGATCCATGATGCGGCGGATTTCCAGCTTTTTAGAAACCTCCAGCAACAGTTTTAATATGGTAAAATAGGTATAGGGAATTTTCAAAAAAAAAATCGAAAATTAAACCCTTCATAAGTTTTTTCTTCCTACCTGACTGCCAGTTCAGTATCCTCCAAATGAGTGATGGTAGGTAGAATAGAATTCCCTGGATGCCAAGAACCTAAAATATTAAAATATGGTTTTATAATTTGCTATATTAAGCCACTTACAAAGGGAACCCATTGGTAATAACCGATTTCACGACTCTCACGTTCCTCCAAATCCTGAGGAATATAATGATTAAGGGGTAGAAAGTAGGTGTTTTTAACAAAACAATAGTTTTCTGAATATTGTTCCCAGGCACCTAAAAATGTAAAATATTCAATCATAAAAAATTAGATGTAAGAAATTCAAATTGCCATCTATAATGAATCAACTGAAACTTGCCAGTAAATTGGGCAGGGGGCCAGCACTGAATAGGCTGTCCTACCTAAAATTAAATCCCTCAAAAGGTTTACCCCAACAATAAACTAACATATTGCTTTGCACTCAGCGTCAGAGCAAATATGGTTAGCATCATAGGTGTGCTAAATGTTAACATTATTTGGAAGCAAAATAAAAGGTTTTTAAATTACTAATAATAATTAAGTCGGTCGACCACATCATCGTCAAATTGCGGCTTCAAGCCTTGCAGAAACTTGTCTAGGAAGATCATTGGTTTGTGAGATCTGGACTTTTGGGCTAAAAACATGTTTGAACATAACTTTGGTAGTTAATTACTGTAAAAAACATTTGCACAGTATGTAAACATCAAAACATTTTCTAAAGCCTTTTTATCGCAGGAATATAGCAAAAAAACACAAGAGCAATGTTAATTTCCCAGAATAAAAACTTGAAATAAATTTTTTAACCAGAGTTATTTGACGACTGGCAGCAGCAATAACTTTTATGGATAACTTGGTACGATAAAAAGTT
Organism: Subanguina moxae; assembly: GCA_000981365.1. NCBI lineage: Eukaryota > Metazoa > Nematoda > Chromadorea > Rhabditida > Anguinidae > Subanguina > Subanguina moxae. Next base: position 15,981 of record BBSZ01007517.1, on the reverse strand, counting down.
TAATTTTTAATTTTGGCAAAAGGATAAGAACTTAAAATTTTAATAACAAGTTTGATCCCGAATGTAATTTACTGGACTGTTTCTTGTCCCACATCTTTGTCAGCTCTGGTTGCACCTATCAATTGCCTCCCTCTCCTAGCAGTGCCATCATCTATTATTGGCCATAAAGAGGCATGCAAACACTACAACGGCCTGCCTACAGTTGTGTGTGTATTGTACACACGCCCATCAGTTCTACCCAGAAAACAGGAAGTTTGCTCACGACAATCGATTATAGTGGTTGTCTCTGCTCCCATCCATCCATCATCTATCCTCCCATAAAATAACTACTATTACAAGAGCATGTAGTATAACATCACTACAAACATACACATCTCTACCAAAATAGTGGAAAATACAAGACCGAAGGGGAACCTGTACTAGAAGTAAAAGAATCTGCAAAGTATAATTGGATTGAGAGGATGTGAGAGAGTGTGGGTGCTCAGTGGATTGTCTACCTTCTCTGGTTCTACAGGAATTACTTCGATGTCTGGTAATGACCTTGGCGCACACCTTTACTTGTGAACTCACTCTCTGGCGTCATCTTATATGCAATGCAAGTTTAGGCTGTAATGTAGGAGGCGGTGCTTTTTTGCTTCAATCCCTTCTTTTTTTTTTGCTTTTTTTGCTTTTTTTTATTTTTTATTCGCGGAATCACTCAACAGCTCTTGATACGACCGCTTCTCGACCAAAAACAAAAATAAAAGAACTTCTTGAGAACAATAGATAAAGAAGATGAAAAGAAATTTCAATGCATTAAAATTCCCTCTACTACCTAAACAGTGTGGCATCACTAAAGTATAAACATTTAAAATTTTAGGTTTACTAGGTTACAGTTAACTCTCAACTCAATAAAGACAACGAAGTAATTGAAATAAAAAATATTTGCATAATTTTGCTCTAAAATATTGTTTGAGGGAACTAACACCCCGATCGAATGTTTAGGAGGCACAGATATTAGCGGAGACGGGACAGGCAACAATCACTTCACGAGATGATCGCCAAGCATTACAGGTTCTTTTATAAGGGCAGATTCTGTGAATAAAGAAATGTGAATAAGAATTTTAATAAGCAAATGTAGAGGTAGACGACATGTTGACCGAAGAGTGATTCGAGAAAATAAAGCTACCTACTTCATTCTTTGTTGAGCAGCTCAAGAAAAATATCTCAAACATTGAACATACAATAAGATTTTGTTTTTAATCAAAATTTGGTTGATTTTACCCATAGAGCCAGTAAGTAGTTTTATATATGTTGGTTTAATAAACATAGTGATATTATAAACAAAGACAATTTTTAATTTAATATACAGCTGCTACGGCCACCTACGATTTAACACACATGGGGTTCTAGGGTGTATGTAAAATTAAGACTCGACTAAAACATTTTGTATGTAAAACATATATTGCGTGTATAATTCTTTGGTTGAACGATGATTTTTTTTTAATGATCAAAATGTAAATTTATAGCATTTCTTTGCTGCTGTAGTTTGCAAACAAGATTTAAAAATACAATAAATATGATTGTTAATTACTATCCATCAAAATCAATATTTTATTCACCATATTCAACAATGACAAAAGGGCACTCGGAGAAAAAGCAAACTGGTAGAACCCGTCCAACGTCATTATTTTTTGCAGTTCAGCTTATTTTCGCGAACAAAATGCAAATGTGATAATGACGTGTGACATAGTATCTTACTTATTCTCCCCGTACGCCCGCAAAAACAAATTTTCATAAAACTTATTGCTGGCATGGATTACAGCAACTAAATAGGTTTATGAATGGCGCAGTTTTTTCAGCGCTTCTTGTCATTGTTGCCAAGAAGCAAAGGAATAGGCTCGTTCTGTGAGTATGAAGGTGGTCTCTCGTTTTGAGCCAGATAATCCCGCCAAAGGGTGGCAATTAGTTGGCAAGTGATCAAGTCACCACTGTTGATAGAGATTAGTCTGATTAAAAACATGCCGTCTGGCCGAAGTGTTCGTCGCATAAACTTTTTGGCTTGTTCTCTTCTATTCAGACTTAATGAAAAATGGGGGTCTACCTGGAATATTGAAAGTTTAAAAACAGAAATAAAATAACTGAAAGACCTTCTCTAGGTAGCTAATGACAAGTTTTTGGTTGGCATTTCTGTTGAAGCTGCTGAACAACCAGTAGAAAAAATTGATAGAGCTGAATACTGTAAATTGCTGAAATTGTAAAGATAGAAATCGCTAAAACCTTAGAATAGCTATAACGAAGAACCAGAACCAAAGGAAGAGAAAAATTTTTTCGTTGAACATGTTGATCATTAATACTAAAAATAAAAATTGTTTGAGCTAATCTTTGCTTAGGCTTTTTTATAACAGCTCTATATGTTCAATTTATATTTTGGCCTGAGGTTTCAGCATATTTTTAAGATTTCAATGCTGATTTTTATACTGAAAATTGCATATCTAACTTTGGAATTTTTTTTAAATAAAATTTAAAAGAGTATTTTCTTCTAAATCTTTTAACGAAGCTAACTTTTGTTGTATACTTATGTATTTGAAGTAAAGATGCGTTCTTTTTTTAGCAAAGTATTAAAGAAGTTAAAGGGTAAAAAAACGCGAAAATCAGACTGAGAATCAACCCGGTAAGGTTGTGATAGTTGTGAAGCATACTGACCACACTGCACAGAATGGCGATGGAGATTGCCGAGCACTCTCACCTAAACTAGTACCTGTATCTTTTTAAATTTAACAATAAATTGGAGACCGTATATGCTCTATTAATCGGGCATCATATATTAATCGGGTCGGTAATCAACCATTTTTATAGCTCAACTACTCAAAAATTAGTACTGACAACATGCTTTGGATGTCAGCTGTATTTTTGATACGGTATTAATACCGAATTGTAGGTTGGTTGAGCTGTAAAAAACTTTCGACCAGCGAACGTTGTGACGTAAAGGGATGCCCAATTAATAGAGTATATACGGTATATCAAAATTAGATCAAAAAATTATATATTTAAAAATTCAAAAATTACTGCAAAATCACAGAGAGTGACCCTGGGAAAATTTCCGGTTTCTGGCCACTCCTTACCAGACATCAAGTCATTAGCCACATTTAATCCCCAGAGCAAAGTGTCGGTTCCCAACAGCCATTTTACCAACAGGAACTGAAAAAGGGCATTTAGGGTGTAAATCAGCTTGACTCCAATGTAGCTGAGCAGAACTATACGCCCTTCCAAGGCTTGTTTAAAGCGTCCTCCTTCAATTAAGTTTAAATAATATAAATATTATAGAACACCTTACCAAGGCTTTGGGTCACATCATGGTCATAAACAAGAAAGCGGGCAACCACTTCCTGTAAATTTACTTTTTCGATCACTTATTTACAGCAGTCCCTGAGCTTAGGGTGCCAACTTATAAAAACTGCCTGATTATTGGAATGTCGGTTTACATAGACTTTCATGTATTACTGTTATAAAGTTTAGATTCTAGATGATGTAAATGATTTTGCATGGTTCCCCACTTTTTTTTTGATAAATTGCATCATTTGATTTGTAAAAAAATTATTCAATATTTTTTTAAATATTGATATATAACTGAAAATATAATTACAACACGATTTACTATAGGTGGTGAATGAATTTGAGAGACAGCTGAACAGTAGGACTTGTGAATTTATCTGTTCAACTGTAGTTCAAATGAATACGGATTCAAATTGCTGTAATTGATATGAATCCGAATTCATTTTTATTACGATTCAATTTTAATCCCAAGATAAAAGATTTGAATAGTTTGTTCTCAAGAAATTTTTGTATTTTGAATTGGCGTAAAATATGCAAAATTTCCTTGTATCACAAAACCAAACCATATTTTTGCCTCTCTCTTCTGGTTCCATATTTGCTTTGATGTTGCATGTCTCACAGATGGTCTTGACTTTGAATCCAGTGCTGCTGTATATCGCCCTCCAAATAACTACTGGTAGGTAGAAAAGTAGGGCTTGTAGAGCCAAAACAAAGGGTACCCATTGGTAATATCCTGCCAATGGACTAATGTATTAGCTTAGACCTGTTCAGAAAGCATTACCAATTTGCTTTTCATCTCTTTCAGTGACGTTATTGGGGATAGGCATGATGTGGGAAGCAATGTCAAAGTAGTTGTCTGGTTTGACCTCAGTAAAGTGGACAAAATACGTGTTGCTAACATAGCAATAATCAAGGGCGTATTCCATCCACCAACCTCTGTAATAAGCAGGAAACCAACATTGAATTGGCTGCCCAACAAAACTGAAAAATCATTAATTTTTTTTTCCAATTTTTTTCGAAAACTTTGCAACATCACCTCCAGCCAGAGATGAATGCAGAGCATACAATCAGGAGAGTACTGGTGTAGGAGTAATTGAGTCTATCTACTAGATCACCATCTGGTAAAGGAGATATAGCGCTCAACAACCCTTGAACTATGTTCATCTCTAAAACAAGGCAAATTAAAATCAATATAAAAAAATTTGCAAAATTAAAAGATAATTACTACAGATAAAGAAATACACAAAAATAATTCTATGCTTACTTCAGAGAGTGTTTAAAGCGATGTGCATAACAGTGTCATTAAGATTTCTGAATTCTAAAACGATCAACTACCTCCATCGCATATGCTAGTATAAAATTTGAGTTTACCAATCCAATAACTAGTAACAGACCTATAAGAGAGTTAATTGGGAAAATTGACTATCAAATAGTTATTTATGAGACCTTCAACTATGGGAAGTAATTCATTAACTAACTGTGACACAGTTAACTACAAAATACTCAACTATGATGCAGTTAGCTATGTGACGGTCATTATTTTAATTAACTATATATATGGAACTTTAGCTTAATATACATATTAAATTAAACATTATTAGTCTGCCGCAGTTTGAAATATTCTTTCTGCCAATTCTCTAAGTTTAATTCCCTACAAGACATGCATCTTCTTACACCTCTACTTAATCACTTATCGGTTAGATTTGTGTAGGTTAAATGCAAAAAATATTTGTATTATATTTGCAATATTTGCCATATGGTATCGGCATCCCCATAAAAAACTAATGCAATCATCGATTGAGATCCTGCAAGAGCAGCAATAATTGATACTATAAAGGCAGCAGACCATCATATATATGCAAGCCTGCCTGACGCTCAAGGCCAATGTGAGGCACTTCACATTCACAACCACCGAATTAGGGGCATCCAACTGGAGAGGGTAGACAGTAGTAGGCAAACTTGTTCTAGAAGAGTGCAGCCTGTAGTCGCTGCTGGAGAAGGAGGAAAAAATAAAGTTTTATTGGATGGTATTTATTTGTATATGAGGGAAACCAACAAATAAATGCTGCCAGGCTAAATATTATTGGATGATACAAAAATAAATTTTATGAATTTTCGCTAAAACATGTGTTTTACTGTAAAATTTTTACAGTCACATAATTTTGTTGTTGTTATCTTATTTTTAACGCAAAATATTTAAGAACTGGTTTTCCTGCTACACATTATTTGACGTGAACATCAGTCATTTTTTCTCTTTTTTCTAATTAGTGACAATAATGGATTAGCCAACGACATAGAAAGTTGATCAAGTGGCTGTTTTAAAGAATAAATTTGTATTATGATGTACAAAACCTTTGGTTCAATTTAAAAGACAGACCTCAGCAGAATTTAGTTTTTTCAAAAAGCCTTCAGAGTAAAATTTCTAGTTAATTTATGTGTATTTTCAAGTGGTGAAAAATAAGTTTAATGGTTTATTAAAATAATGCAAAAATTAGACCAAATGCATGCAGTATTTTGAGAAGAGAGTACTGGCTACAACACAACCAGTAAGTCAAAAGAGATTATGCTCCGGTCAGCCATCTACTGCCAATGGAGAGGAGAGGTGGATACAAAACATAATATTAAACAGGAAACAAATAAGCAGTAGAAGTGTTTGCAAATTACAACAACTGCTGCTGCTGCCAATGAGTGAGATACATCAATTAAGAGAAGCTGAGTAGTATGTTTGTGGGTGGGGAGTGATATGATTGGGGGTTAAATGGTACAATACAACAACACTAAGTGAGTCGTTGGGTGGAAACATTGCTTGTTTAATAGCCCACTTCATAGACTGTAGCTTTTTTGTCTCCAGAACCAGTCACTATGTACTTGTCGTCATGAGAGATGTCACAGGACAGTACTGCAAATCATAAAAAATATTATTTTTGGAAATTCTTACTAAAAATTTATTTTATATTTTAAAAGTCTTTAAGAATATCGTTGCATCCTAATTTTAAAAGAGAAGTATCAGCACCTCATTTTTGCTTCTTCAGCATTCTCTTATTCTTTTTTTTTTTTGCCTATTTTTTGTTTTATTTTCAGATTTTAAGATAAGATGGGCGTTCAACAAATGATTTTTTTAACAAAGCCTTTACACAATCCAGCATAGAAAAAATATGGTTGTTTAAAAAATACGCTGGCGAATTGAGTGAAAACCTTTCTTAGGTTGCTTTAAAAAGTCTCATTAGTCTCATTTTAAAAAAGTCGATATTTTGTTATTCATGTGGATCAATTCCCTGTGTCCATATGATAAATCTGATACATTTAAATCTCGATGTAATGTAAACCTTGGCAAAAGGCTATAAATGTGCACTATATTGAGGTGCACATTGTATTAGGTGTAAACTATTTGAGATCTGACTGTAACAACTCTTGATAATAAATTCGCGCTTAACTACTAAACTTAGTTATAAATGCACAAAATCAAATAAAAGAAAGCTCTTTGATGAAATCGAACTTACCAGAAGAGTTTTCCTTGGTCCGGAAGAGTCTGTAGCCGGAAGGAGTGCGCCAGGTGTTCAGAGCATTGTCTTTTCCTTTACGTGAAAAAGGGCAAGTTTGGCAATAGAGACAACAATAAATATGTACCTGTTGACACAAACCACTTTCCAGAATGGGCAAATTTAAGAGCTAGCACACAACTAAAATATGGTATGTTTAGTGAGTTATTAAATAGCTTATTCTTTCTGATAGAACGGCTCCATTTTATAAAGTGGAGTTCCTCGAAAAATGAAAAACTGGGAGCCACCAGGACGAACCAAATTGCAATGCTTTTTTTTCGCCCTTTTAACATGTTTTTTAAAAATTTTGGCAAAATAATTCTGTTTTTTAGACAGATACACCAATATTTTCGTGTTTCTTGTAATAATTTCAAAAGTTTGAAATGGCCGCCAGATAGCTCATAGAATGTAAGTACCAAAAGCTGTTTTAAAAAAATAATTCCTTTTTTGAAAACTTTTAAAAGGGTGAATGATAGAGCAACTGGATGTTTTATTGGAAAAAATACGGTACCTTGAGAATAGTTTAAACTTAATACCTTTCATGGTCGTGAAGAACGTACTTTTCCGGCCTGTTGATGTTTAGTACTTCTACCTGGTTATTCTCCATACCCACTGCCACATAATCATCAGTAGGGCAACATCCTAGTGAAAATATCTAGAATTTATCAATAGAAATGTTCAACCGTGCTGGTTTGTTTGTTAATCATCGTTTTATATTAGATAATTACCGCAAAAAACTGAGCTGGAGCATAGTAAACGAGAGAACAGTTTACTAAATAGTTGTTACAGTCGAACTTCGATAATCCATCACTTCGATAACCCGTCACTCCGATAACCCGTCACCCTCACTAACCCGTCATCCCAAGCTTGATTTGGTTGGCCGGTAAATAAATCCCACAAGTTTTGCACTCAATGATCCTCCCGTGAGCGACAAACTTGTGAAGGTAAGGGATTGAAATTTGTGAAAGTTGTTGAAATAAAGTTTTGACTAGATAAATAAGAACATTTTAACCTAACAAAGCTTATCCGTGACAACCTGTCACCCTCGATAACACGTCACCTTCCGTCAGCCCCCAGAAGTGACGGGTTATTGAAGTTCGACTGTACCTTCTTTCTATTAAAAAGGCCCGCAGCCTTTTTTCAACCTTTCTGAATCCAAATAAAAAATTTTGGCCAATATTATCCAAGAAAGAGTTTCTCATTGGCCAAAATAATCAAATTAATAAATAAAATTGGTCGCAGCTCAGAGTGTGCTGTTTTGCGTATTTTCTGTCAAAAAAACTTAAAAATTACAAAAATCAATTTTTAGTAAAGCCATCTTTGGGTTGGAGCCATGTGGTGGTGTCACAAATAAAGACTTTACCTGACTCTCAAGCACATGCTTATCTATCTCACACCTCTCTCGAATATCCCAGGAGCGAACTGTGCTGTCTAGACCGCCAGTCCAGAGTTTATAACCATCTGAAGACAAGTCTACACAACTAGCACCTATAAAGAGCTCATAGTTACTAGATAATAATCAAATTGAGTAAAGGGACTACCATCTTGATGGCCGAGCAAAGAAGCCACTTTAGTCTCACTCACAATATCCCAAATAACGATATTTCCATCGGCACAACAAGAGAAGCACAACCTATTATCTTCTGAAATAGCTAGAGCATAACAAGCCTGTGCTTCACAATTGAGATTGGCTTTAATCTTCTCAGTATGCACATCCCAAATACACACAATCTCTGACTCGCCACCCACAATGAGAGTGGAGTTGTCTTGGAAGAGCTTGCAAGACCGAATGTAGCTGTCTTGAAGGCATTCTAGAGTAGACATCAGCTGGTACTGCTTGCACTGGCTTTCGCTGGAGTTTGGACTGGTCAGTTGACTTATGTCCCACACTTTGACACACCCTCTCCCTCCAGTATAGATTCTTCTGTTTTGATGATTTTGCTGCGAAATGGTTACTGCACAGACCACATCTCCATGAGGCAAATCTGTCATTTTCTTCATGTTTCTGCAATAAATGTTGCGATAAGTAACAAAAAATCAAAATAATTTTTTAATTCCTACAAGTAACAATAACCTATGCTTATTTAAATTGATGTCTTATTTACATTAATGAATATCTTATTAGGAAATTGCATAAACTGCAAAATGGAATTTGCAAATTCTGACGCCGCCCTCGTGTGAAGCATAGTCACTGATTTATTATATAAATTTTCAACCTTTTTCCCACCGCTCTGAAAAATCATGATTAGAGACATCAAAATTTGTCACACAGGCAAATGATGTCATGGTCCCCCTATGGGTTCTTTTGAGGCAGGAGTATTGAATCCCCCTACATGCCAAAAATCATATTTTGTCAAAGAAATCTAAAAAGTTGAAAAATAAAACAAGTAATAGCTGATTGAAAAAAAGTTGCCTCACACTTTATTTATAATTTAATTTAACACTTGCTTAGGGATATCCTCTCCTTCATCAATGTCTGCTGGAAATTGGACTGGCTGAGGTTGTCCTCCCTCCATTACTTTGTAAGCATAAGCTGAAAAAATACCATTTTAATTGATTTAAAATTAATTTAAGGACAAGGGAAGTTTTTGGATAGTTTTCAATGCTCAAAGTTTCTTCAAACGCATTTACATATCTTGTATGTTCGATAGCTATAAGTTTCCAAGTAGTAATTTGAAGCAAGGGATCTTGTTTTTTAACCACAAAGCTTTTATGGCGCTAGTAGGATATATTCTCAGGTCTCATGTATACTTGTGTGCGCATCTCAACTCCATGCCCCCCAACTCCTGTAAAGGTCGCTTTCGTAATTTCGCTTTTAAAAGTCGCTTTTATAATTTTTGGTAGGATGGGACACGGTCGGTTAATAACCGGGTCATCGAAGTTTCCGACTGACCGAGTATGTGAATCTGTCTGAATATTTACCTATAAATTACCCAACCGAAGGCGCTTTTAATTGGGTATCTGGGAAAATTTCAATGCACCGGGAACTGGGTAGGGCCAAAAGACCTGATCGTGTCCCACCTTAGTTTATGACCTCAAGGTTACATAACTTATCTACTTTTAGCAGCATCAGAACAAAAATTTGCCCATAATTTTCAGTTTTTAATACTTACAAGGTTTGCCATTGGTTTGTGCAGCGGCACTCATATGAGCGACTCCACCAAATCCACCGAACATCATTCTTGAAGCATGATTAGCATCAAGAAATGGAAATTTCCCTTGACTTAAAAGCAAAGCATTCATGTCAGGAGCTTGTCCTGGTGGCAAAAGTCCTATTTGTTTGCCTGATCTGAAGAAACGCAGAGTCAAGTGACCAGTCTTAATTCAAATTTCTTACCTAGGTGTGGCAGAATCTCGGGATGAAGAAGCCGATTGTGCTGATTCTCTACCATCTTTTGGTTGTCTTAAGGAGCTGCCTGGTTGACTAGTTCCATTTGTATGGTGGGTTGATACAGATGGGGCTGAGGAAACCCCGCCATCATCATTTTGCACATCTATTTCCAGCTCACCATCTACATCCGCATCGGGATCAGTAACTTCTAGCTTAGCTCTCTTTAGTTGAGGAGTTGAAGTAGAACCTCTCGTGGAATTTCCTGGACTACCTGTTGATCGCGGTCTAGAAGCAGAAGCTGCTCTGTGATTCCCCATACCATGCCGACCTTCTTAAAAGGTTACTAGAAGCAATTAATACGAGCGTTACACTGTTACCTTCAGCAGAGTTACCAGGAGGGACAGATGCAGAATTTGTAACTGCTCCAGTGATATTATTGTGATTGGGCATAAGTGCGCTAGATGATGTGGGCATGTTCATTCCTGTCATGCCTAAATATTTATTTACAGTTAACCCTTGATGTAGTACCGCTATATACACTGCGCTTCATAATTTTACGAATACCACTATTTTCGACTGTTTCGGTCATAGCGTGATTGAAAGATGGCTAACATATACAGGCATGAAACGCCAACAAATAGTTTTTTTTTTCGGAAAAACGGTAGACTAAAACACTAAAACGTGACTAAAGTTGTATGATCAGAAAAAACTCGCGGAAAGCAAAACATATATGTCTTAAGCTGGAGCGTGGACTGTAGTTAATAATTGTATGGTTAACTGAATCACAATTAGAGAGATTAATTTCAAACCTGGTGGCATAGCACCTGAATTTTTCAGAAAGTTGCTAAAGAGCGCGGTGGCATCTTCAGGCTTAAGACCTTAAATATCTTTTTATTAGCTTCATTAGCTATTTTACACTGACCAGCAGCCGCCATTGCAGCCATTGGATGGAAATTCTGGGCCCCGGCCATCATACCACCCAAGCCAGCCATGCCAGGCAACATAGTAGCTAAAAACTATCGCGGTTGAACCAGAGGCTTGAGTATGCAAGTTTACCTGCCAGCTGCTGTTGTTGCATCTGAGTGCCTACAATGGCTTGTAGCTCTTGCTGATTGATGGCTTTAGCTCTTTCCACAGCTTGAATGGCTGATGCCTGATGCTCAGGCGGCAGAAGGGGAATCACCTAAATGCTGTTTAAGTAGAGTCGTGTGGCCCACTATATAACACAACTTACATGACTGAGAATGCCACTAAGCCGCTTGACTATTTCCGCCTGCTTGTGCACTTCTACATTCACGTTGCAAGCTATTTCGTAGTACATCTGAAAGAAAAAAGCAATTATTGGTGGTAGATAAAAGCAAAGAATCGGTCATACCAAATAATGTCTTTGAATCACTTCTTTTTCTTGATTAATCTTTTCAATCTCCATGCGTGAATTGCTTAGCTGGCTGTGTAAGAGGCTAAACTCTTCTCGCAGCCTGTCCAAATATTCATTGGCTGGCAATTTCATTGTTTGATTGTTGTGAGAAGTACCCTACAAAGTTGGTAAAACATTATTTTGATACTTTGAAATAAAATAAAAAAAAAAGAGGGAAGGGACAAGTAAGGGGCCACTCTGTAGTAAAAGAGAAGAACTTGAACATAGTATCTTTTACAGAGACTAACCGCATAAAGAAGCTCTGGTATGCATGAAAAAGCATCTATTAGAGGTGGTTTCGTTACAGAAAAAATACATTTTTAAAATATTTTAATTAAAAGAAGTTATCCAAAAAAATTTCCATTCATGCTGCATTCTTTGTATCTGTGAAGAGGAAATCATTATAGAGTATTTTGGTTATGCGTGTGGCTGATTTGAGACTTAGAAATTTTTTTAGTGCCGAAAAAGTTGCAAATATGAGTTTCAAGGATGTTTTTCAAATTCTTATTTATTATATTATTTATTATAGAAATTTATTGTTTTCATTTGATATTTTGACATATGAAACCAGCGGCGAATGGTGCCAGTCAAACTAGTGTAATTAACTATCGCGTGGCGCAAAAGTTCTGACGGAAATTTATGTTCGATTGTTATACATAAAATTTCAACATATATACCCCCAGTATAGTACACCCTCGTTATAATTTATCCCTACAGCCAGTCCCGAGCGGTATATTTTACCGAGGTTTGATTGCAATCACATAACCTTTCAACCATCTTTGAGAGCTCTATCTTTTTCGAAACAAATAAAACTTGTGTAAAAATTCATACAAAAATTTGTTAGATGAAGATAAGGTAGTATTCAGCTATAATTTTCTAGATAAAGCTTGCCAATAAAGTTAATAACAAAGATAGAGCAAAGTAAATTCTGCTCCTTGTTTTTCCCAGCTCTACTTCTATATTTGAAATAGTTAAGATGTGAAGATAAAGACGCAGTAAAAGTCAAACACTTTACTCGATTATGGACCACTATTTAGATGTAAACAGTGCAATTATTGAGGAGATTCTTAGAGAAAACATGATGGTAGAGATTAGGACAGACAGCTATGTTAGTAGCCACTCACCTATACACACTGCCTGCCCTTATGTATATGCATATGTGACACATATATGCCGTTCTTTAGAAGACACTACTCAACCAATACACCGAATGCAAACATTAGCTCTCTAGTTTTGGATACTAAACTTTGCAAGACATACATAATCAATTTTTAAGTAAAACAAGTTGTTTTAAAAGAAGGATATTTTGTATTTTGGCCTTAAAGACCCCATAAGGGGGACTAAGGCATTTTTTGCCTGTTTGGCCAACTTCTGCGCTCTCTTGCTTTCATTTTTTAAAAGAAGAAAAGGAAAAAAGTTGAAACTCTATATAGTAAATTGACTATATACTCCACATAATAAGCATGTCTAAAATCATATATCTCGGTTTACAGTTTGCAGGCTACCCTCGTCTGAAGGATTGAAAGTTTTAGTCTGAGAAAGGCTAATATCGATTATTAATCGGGCACAAAAATGTCAAGTAAAAATGCCAAATTTTAGGCCAGTTTTATCAAAATGATCTGCTGAATGTAGGTATTTTCTAGCGTATTGATTTTCTACGCGATTTGAGTCGCTCAATCTCATGTTTCTATTTAACACCTAATATGTTCGGTGTATCTTTAATTTTGTTCTTCAATTTTATTTTTTACAGAAAATCCTCTGTGTAGTTACCTTTGTTCGGTTTAAAATTCAGGCAAATCCATCTTAAAATAAAAAATATTGAAATATGAACTCACCGGATGTCGATTTTGAGACTGAAACATGCTGGAAGAGGTTTTCGTCCGAATTTTGTTGGTCTCAATTGGAAGCTGCTTTACCACACACAATAAGGAGTGGCAAATGCTCCCTCAGGTTGCAAATCCAAGTCTTAATACTCAGTCCAACAAGTGCCCAAACAGGTCAATGAAACACAAAAAACAGCGTCTTTAATATGTTTCAGCCGCTGACTCAAACAGCACAAAATAAGAGCAGTGATAAGCCTGGTAAAAAACCTTCTTCAAAAATATAAATAAACGTAGGCAATCCTGCTCTTTAGGGGTGATTTGCTGCCAATATTAAAATTGATTAGCACCTAATCAATTTGCAGGATTGTTTCGATTCTCTCTTTTTTTGGCGGATTGGCGTTGCAGTTGTTGGAGAGCGAGCGGTGGGAGAAGGGACACACGGATGAACAGCCAATCGATGTTTGCAAGTGGCTTGTTGGGCTCTGCAAAACAAGAGATTTAGTATGTGTGTATTAGCTAGGCAGGAGAGTGTGTGCTATATTGTGTATCACGTTTGTGAGAGAGGATCTCTTTTGGCTTGGTGCATAATTAAAATACAACAAGGAATTAGCTAGCCTAATAGTCTAAGAGGGAAGCTTGAGAGGAAATAGAATAGAGTGCAGCAACAGACAATACAAGAATGACAAGACAATGATGACGACTTATGTGGCTTTGCCTTTAACGGAAAAAGAAAAATTGGGGTAGTATGGGGATAAGGGATGACATTGGATTTAAATGGCCAAAGATGGCATATGCAATATATTTACAGAGTCAGAACACAAACTACTAAGAATTCTTTACAAACATAGACAACGGCAAAAAAAACATTGTAATTAGGTACAATTAACCCTCGTTAATTTGGCACTCTCAATAACTCAGCACCCTTGATAATTCGTCACTCAAAGCCTGGTCCTTGGGGTGCTGGGTTATCGAGGGCTGACTGTACCGTTTGAACCAAAAAATTATTAACTATTTGCGTAAATCCAAAAGTTGGTTTGCTTAGAAAACTGCTGAGATAATCAAGTTTAAAAAATGTAAAGGGATATTTTAATTTAAGCCTGTTTTAAATTCCGACAGCAAAGAGTCAACTAAAAACCATAAAATCGTTAACCATGAAATGGTAACCGTCAAATAATAGGTCTTACAAATTTATCCACAAAACATATATTAAAGCTCTTTGTAACACTAATTTTTGAAACAAACAGAACCAGCAATGAAACTTTCGGACGAAAAAATAATTGCGACATTAAAAAGAGGATAGATTTCTATCCCCTCTATTCTTGCTCAAAATAATTCCCAGTTGGAAGCAGAAGAAGATGAGTTCTTGAAGTAAAAGAGCAAGCATTTTGGTCACTGGGGAATATATAAGAAACAGGCTTATATATTAAAAGGAGAAGCAACTATACCACTGGCTGTTTATGTGCACAAAGCTAAAAGGGAATCGCTCACAAATGAACTGCCGGCTAAGATGAATAAATTAAATTAATTGGTCAACTATTTCTTTTCACCCTTCCCACTCTAGCCGAAACAATCTAAACCTAATGGAACAATTGATATAGTGATATAATTAGAAACATAAAGCTAATGATTGCTAAAAAAATATATTACCTCTCAATTTCGATACCTCAATAGATAAGATACTTGCAATTACTATCTCTTAAATATTTTGTAAGCTTGAAGTCACAAGTTACAAGCTTGAAGTAAATTCGTTTGTAACTTATAACTTGTAGGATTCATTTGTGACTTGAAACATGTAAAACTTAAATTTTACTTGGGATTTGTAACTTGAGACACATAATGTGCAACTTGTATGCGGTCAAGACTTTATATAGAGCACTTCTAAGACACAGGACTTGAGGGTGCCTTATACAGAACTTTGAGTGTAACTTTTTTTGAATGGAAATGAATGATTCTCAAGCTCCAAACTCGTAATTATCTTATTAGTTTGAAACTTGAGGCTTGAATTGGAACCGGCAAACTGTCAAAAAGCCCCATAATTTGGCAGTCTCCTAGTGAGACACATCTTTTTGATGGTTTAAAAACTGGGTTTGTATTAATATTTAATTAATGTCTCATTGTGCAAACTTCGGGTCCACCCCGAAACACCCCCGCCGAAACACCTCCGGCGAAAAGACCCTCGCCGAAAAACCCCCGCCGAAACACCCCCGGCCGAAACACCCCCATCGCAGTAATTACTGGAACATCATTGCTGAAGTTTCCGAACACAATCATGAAACCAATCCAGGGCGCAAGGGAGTGCATGATGTGAAACAGGCTCTTCGCGACCGAGCTAAAGAAACACAAGAGGTTTATACTAACATAGTTTCTTCGTCTTTACGCAAAATTTAGCTTCCCTCACAAATCATCTCATTCTCATTGAAAAATCTGCCTGATTTTGTCAAGGGTCAAATGCCAGATAGTTTTGCTCAAAAGAAGTTGATTCGTCGAGCTCGTCGTGAGATCCAAGCAATTCCACCAACGCCTGCTTATCGCCAAGAGTACACAATACCGCGCATC